>JAGFNQ010001091.1:453651-544746 GCA_024364735.1 Boesenbergia rotunda
CAATAAGACTCCCACGCCACTCCCTGCCCGGGTGGCTGACCCGTCCACATATATTTTCCAGACCTCCTCCTCTTCCTCCGTATGAAGTTCACTTAGGAAATCTGCCAAGGCCTGAGCTTTGATCGCAGTTCGGGGCTGGTATTGAATATATATTCGCTCAGTTCGGTTGTCCATTTGACCATCCGACCTGAGGCTTCAGGGTTGATCAGGACCTTCCCGAGTGTGCTATTGGTCAGCACTCGGATTGGATGAGCCAGAAAATATGGTCGCAGTCGCCGAGCCATCAACACAAGGACATAAGCTAATTTCTCGAGTGTAGTGTACCTACATTCGGCCTCTTTAAATAAGTGCCCAAAGAAATAGACCGGCTGCTGTTCGGTCTCTTTCTGGGTTACAAGCACAGCACTCGCAACTTCCTCAGTAGCAGATAAGTAAACATACAGTGTTTCTCCTTCCCTCGGGCTTGGCTAGCACTGGCAGACTGACCAAGTAGGCCTTCAATTCTTCGAAAGCACGATCGCACTCGGTATCCCACTGGAACTTGGAGGCCTTGCGCAAGATCTTGAAGAACGGCAGACTTCTGTTGGCTGACCGGGAGATAAATCGAGATAAGGCCGTGATCCTCCCGGTCAGTCGCTGAACTTCCTTTAGGTTCCTGGGCGGCGGCATGTCCAGCAGTGCTTTTACTTTACCCGGATTGGCTTCTATTCCTCGCTCGGTCAAGATGTAGCCCAGGAATTTCCCACTTTTGGCTCCGAACAGACATTTTGCCGGATTGAGTTTGAGGCCATACCTTCGAAGGGTGCAACAGGTTTCTCGTACATCGGCTATGAGGTCGGCAGCTCGGGAGGACTTGATGAGAATGTCATCTACGTATACTTCTACGTTTCTTCCGAGCTGCTCCTTAAAAACTTTATTCATCAGCCTTTGATAAGTCGCCCCCAGCATTTTTGAGTCCGAAGGGCATAACTGTGTAGCAATAGGTGCCTTCAGCCGTGACAAAACTGACCTTCTCTTGATCTGCCAAGGCTAAGGGCACTTGATGGTATCCCTGGTAGGCATCCAACATGCAGATGAGTTCATTCCCGGCGGTAGAGTCTACCATCTGATCTATCCGGGGGAGCGGGTAGCAGTCCTTAGGGCAAGCTTTATTAAGGTCTCTGAAGTCGATACAGACCCTCCACTTGTCACCCGGCTTGGAGACCAGCACTACGTTGGCAAGCCAGGCCGGGAATTGGACTTCTCGGACGTGCCCCGCTTCCAGCAGTCTCTCTACTTCGGCCTGAATGATCTTGTTCTGTTCGGGGCTGAAATCTCTTTTCTTCTGCTTGACAGGTCGGGCATCAGGGTACACGTGCAGCTTGTGCTCCATTATCTCTGGTCTGACCCCTTTGAGATCTTGTTGGGACCAGGCGAACACATCTCGGTTTTGAGTCAGACATTCTATCAGCTGTTGTCTGAGGTCGGGCGGTAGTCCGGGAGCTATCTTCACTTTGGTTTCTTCTTGGTCGGGCAAGAGCTGGACCTCTTCCTTTTCCTCTATCAGATCAGCCCAAGGGGAGGGCTGAGAAGATTGCACCATGTTGCAATTAGCCGGCGCTGCTCGGAAGGATTTACTAACCTCCACTCAGACATCGTCCACGTAACATCGGCGGGCAACCTTCTGATCTCCTTTAACTTCGCCGACTCGATCACCCACGGGGAACTTAACCTTTAAGTAGAAGGTGGACGTCACGGCTCGGAACTCATTTAGAGCCGGTCGGCCCAAAATGGCGTTATAGGCCGAGGGGGCATCCACCACCAGGAAGGTAGACCACCGAGTCCTCCTCAAAGGTTCCTCGCCGAGTGAGATGGCCAATTTGATTTAGCCCAGCGGCTGGACTTCATTTCCCGTGAACCCGAACAGAGGTGTGGCCACGGGCTGGAGCTCAGCAGTTTCAATCTGCAATTGTTCAAAAGCTTTCAAGTACAAGATGTTTACCGAACTTCCCGTGTCCACAATGGTTCTATGAATCTGGTAATTAGCTATGATTGCGGTGATGACCAGGGCATCGTCATGAGGTACTTTTATTCCTTGTAAATCTGAAGGGCCAAAACTGATCTGTGGTCCCTGAGCTTGGGCAGAGCTGCAACCCACTTGGTAGATATCGAGTCGCCTAACTTGCGACTTCCGAGCTCGGTTGGAATCTCCATAGGTAGGGCCACCAGAAATCACGTGAATGGCCCCGTGTACTGCATTCTGCTGGTTGGCCTGTTCCTCATTAGCATTGCCGCTCCACGGAGAGGTGGAGGTCGGGAACAGTTGTCTGGTTGTGGGGGTGGTCGATCGAGCATTGACCTCTGACTGGTTCTGCGCTGTTCTCCCTCGACCTCGGCTGCCTCCCTGTTGGGCTCCTCTCGGACTACTCCGTCCGGCACGACCCCGACCTCTTCCGGCCTGCCAGCAGTCTTGCAGGTCATGGGTATGGCTGTTGTGAAAAGAACAGTAGGGTTGCCACCTGGAAGGGAGACAACCCTGGGCTACTTGCTGAACTATTCCCCTCTCGGCTCCTTGTCGGTGTCCCACAGCTCTGGGACTTCGGAGAGGTCCTCCAGGAGGCGCACTCCTATGATGATGCTGAGTGATTTCAGGAGCCGATCTGACCTCTGGTCGCCTGGCAGCCTGTGCCTCTTCCACGTCCACATATTTACTGGCTTTGCCAAGGAGGCTCTCAAAATCCTTCGGGGGTTTTCGGATCAAGGATCTGAAAAACTCGCCCTCCTGCAGGCCTTGTGCAAAGGCACTGACTAGCACCTCAGACGTGGCAGTGGGTACGTCCAATGCAACTTGATTGAACCTTTTGATGTACGCCTTGAGGGGCTCTTTGGAGCCCTGCTTCAGGGTAAAAAGGTTGAGGCTGGTTTTGTGGTGTCTTTTGCTGCTCGCGAAATGCTGGAGGAACAATCTTTTGAAGTCAGCAAATTCTCTCACGGATCCCTCCGGTAGTCTGTCAAACCATCGTTGGGCCGGCCCGGCCAATGTGGTCAGGAAGGCTCGGCATTTTACCCCATCCGTATATTGATGTAGCATTGAAGCATTCTCAAACTTCATTAAATGCTCCTCGGGATCAGCAACTCCACCGTACTCAGTGATGGACAGGATTCGGAAATGCTTGGGCAGCGGCTCTTGCAAGATTCGGCTGGAGAAGGGGAACCCTGTGCGCTCCGTTGGGGTCAGCACAAGGGGGGCCTTCCCTTTGCTAGCTCGGGTATAGCTGGATGTAGCCTCATGAGGGTCTGATTGTCCTGCTCCCTCAGTCGGGCCAAACAGCGCCCGGTGGAAATGAGGGTTGTTCTCCTGGCGACCCCCCCCCCCTCAGTGCCCACACGAGCAGTGTGCTCGGCTGGGCCTGCCTGAGTGAGTCGGGCGGCTGCTTGTTGTGCTTCAGCCAATTTCTTCACCTTTGCTTCCACTAACAGGTCGAGGTCTTCTTGTGAGAGAGTAACGGTCACCCGGTTGGATTCACTCATCTTCGGCTTTCGATCAGGCTGATTCCCACAGACGACGCCAAATTTGATCCTGTCGACAAGCGAAGATCGGTTTTCACTCGGGTGACTCGGTCTGACCAAGAGGACCCGGTCTGCTATAACTCAGAGGTCGGGGTCGGGCTCAAATAGGGGGAGCACTCAAGTCACTTGGCTCGGACCGAGATGGGGCTTACGAAAGGAAGTTGAGGTTGCAGAGGAGAAGCGAACCCCTTCTATGGAGCACATGTGGGGTTTATATAGGGAGGCGAAAAGGTCTTCCTACGTGCGAACTGTCACATCTCGTTAAGGATCAGTCAGGGATTAAGCTAAGTAAGTGGCTATCTTAGCGGCGGGGTGAGACTGACACAGCCGCCTGACAGTCTGTAAACCTGTCCTTTCGATCCTGATTAATGTTTGGCGGCTGTGTCAGGTAACGATTGCGTTCAACGTCTTTTCCCCTTAACGCCGAATCCTGACAGATCTGACCTCTTGGTGTCTGAGCTCTGGCACCCGACCCGAGGTCACGGAGCTCTAGTTCCCGACCTCTTGGGGTCCGCACTCCGGCACCCGACCCGAGGTCACGGAGCTCTAGTTCCCGACCTCTTGGGGTCCGACCTCTTGGGGTCCGCACTCCGACACCCGACCCGAGGTCACGGAGCTCTAGTTCCCGACCTCTTGAGGTCCGCACTCCCGCATCCGACCCGAGGTCACGGAGCTCTTGCACCCGACCTCTGGCGATGTCGGTACTCTCGAGCTCGACCTCTCAGTGTCCTGTCTGAGCCTTCGGCCCGGCCCGTGAGGTCGAGGGTGAGCTGGCCCGGTTTTCCCTGACCCGGATCATATCCGGTTAACTCCGACCGGGCCCCCAACTTTCCTCCCGAAACAGAAGGCCCGGATCATTAACCATGGCCACGGATTCATCAAATAATCCCCATTCAACACAATACTGCCATGAATTCATGAGCTCTTCACCATATTGAAACAAACCAACACACATAACAATTCTAACCAACTTAATGCCATTGCTAATCCTGGATTTGTTCTATTGATTGAAACTAACAGTTTCACTTTCCTACACAAGATCTATTTCCACAAAGATCGCATGAACAAGCTTAGGGAGAGAAAAGGGATTTCGTTACCCAAGCTCCTTCCGTGTCGGCGATCACATGGTCGGATCTATCGCGACCCCACAAGAGGACCTGCTCGCCCGACCATGGCACACAGAATCTCCAATCGGTGTGGCTCCACAGACGGTAAGCGATCAAGAGGTAGGGAGGGGCTGCAATGATGGATCATGAAGAACAGAGAGCTGGCGAGGATCCATTCTGCAGAATGATGAGGTTCGATTGGCCGGGCTTGGCACAACCGAAAGGTGACAGCACCCGGGAGATTGATGTCGGCTAGGGGAGAAGGGCTTGCAAGGTCGAGGGTTGCGCCGGCAGTCGGATGGCGCTGGTTAAGGCGATCGGGCACGACAGTATGGGCGGCGACCGACCTCTAAGGCAGCAGCTCCCCCTTGGCGTCGACGAGTCAAAGAAGGGGGAGGGTCGCCGGCGATCGAAGCTTGGCATTAGCGTTGGGTGAATCGGCCGAGGAAGAAGGGATCGGGGTGTCGGCGACATTTGGGTTTGTAGGTTTAGATCATATTTATTTAATTTAAATAACTTCTGAAAATATTCAGAAAAAATCTTAAAAATTTCTGAAAAATTCGTTATTTTCTATTTTAACTTTTAAAATTTAATTATCATATTTTACAAAAATATTAAAATATAATCAAAATTGAAAATATATGAAAAAATCATATATTTAAAAGATAAAAATATCTTAGATTTTTTTAGATAAAATTTAAAAATAAAATCACAAGAAATTAGATCTAAAATAGAGAATATATATCATTATAGAGATGAATTCTTTTGGTCCGGGACATTAAAAATCTGAAAATAATAATAATAATAATTAATGATTTTCCGGTGAGTATAAAACAATGAGAAAACTTTGCAACAATTAAGCCCATAGATTGTAGTTGTGCGAGTGCTACTCTTTCAACGCTTTGGCTCGGCCAACATCTTCCCCTCAAAGAACTCACTTAGCATGCGCTCGAGATCTTCTGGAGTGTATTTAATGTACTTACAAGGGTTCTTACCAGTCTCAACCATTGGCCTGCAACACCAGACCACAAAACTAATTACTATACACCACGCCACAATGTATAAAATGAAAGAAATATTGCAATCGACATAAAAACTAACAATTTCAGAAGAAACGTAAATATATATATGTAGAATGGAGCATACCCAAATCGTTTGATGTAAGATCTGTAAGCTGGTAATAGAACTTCGGCAATTGCAAGTCTCAGATATTCACGCAACTCCTGATCAGGCACTGTCCATTGAGACTGTCTTTGATGAAGCTCCTCAAACTGAGAATCAAAGGACTTGAACCTGACAAGAAAATGGATAATGGTTCATATTTGTGCTTTCTACGTAGAATGAGGGAAATCTTCCAGACCTCTCTTTGATTGATGCCTTTGAAACGTTGTTGGCTGCATCATTTCCTAAGGAAGAACCACTACCTGATGTAGACACTCCTTGAACAGAAAGTGTTTGCAAAATCTGTAAAATGACAATATGATAACACAAAAAGGAAAAAAAAACAAATAATGAAATCTAATAATATGCACTTAACCTAGGAGAACTAACTATAGGAGTATCACAATGTTGATGTCCATGTATATGTAATTATATATATGAAGACGTATTTTCAGAAGTAAAAAAAAAAGGTTAATGAAAGTTTTATGAACTAATTCTAGATAGAACAAACATGTCAAGAAGACAGTGTGATTGTAGAGCTTGCGACCAGACTACTTTACACACCTTTGCCCAAGCAACCCTTTTGTATTGGTTTGCATTTTGTTGCACAATCCTCCTGTGTCTTTGCACCCAATCATCACCCAATACATCTTTTGCTTCTGATCTGAAATTATCAAGAAAAAAGAGACATAGGTCTTTCAACTCCATGGCAAAATCTAAATATCTAATTAATATTCTTCATATATACCTGCTTAGAGATCTCACCATATAGTGTATATTGTTCATTAAAAATAAGTAGGTGAGAGAAGGATCTTTGTATTGCTTAGACTTGTTATCGAGGTTGCTTTGTAATGCTTGCATAATACGCATTGTTATAACTGCCAACTGAGAATCCGAGTTATCTCCAGTTACATATTCTTGGAAGAGTTGATTTAATGTTGACTGATAGCTGGCACAGATTTAGTGAGCATATATATATTAGCTAGTAGACCTTTCCAAAAACACATCTATAAGATAATCAGTAACTACATTAAAATGAATAAAATCAACTGGATGAAGATACTTTGATAAGATATATGTTTTCAAATAGATGCATGGTTTATATATATATATATATACTCACTCGAATAGAAACTTCACATAATTAATCACATAGCTGGTGAGTGGATGGACAGTTCCATCAAGGACAGTTGTCCTTGTAGCATCCTTTTCAACTGCCTCTTCAAAGTCCACAAAGGTTTCTTGTGCTGTTTGAGCCAAGCGTTTGGACAAGCTGAAAGCAGCCTCCCTCATTTCAGTACAAGCTTTGCCTTGAAAAACTGTTCCAATCTGACATATTGCCAAAATGTTGAATCAATATCATCTTCAATATTCAAATCGAACATTAAAAAAATACAAATTTTACCAAAAATTGTGCTCTACATAATGTTATATTCATGCTTTTCCAGTTTGTTATAATTCTGAACTAAAGCAAATGGGTGCAAAGCAAAGCAAAGCATAATAAGAAATAATTCTCAACTAAACTGTTATGCTATATTAACAAATGCAAGCAATTAAAAGACAATAACATGGGACCATTGAGTTAAAATTTATTAGCAACACAATGAATCAGATTGCTCTTGCAAAAAGATACCCATGAAAGTTTTAGGATTTTTAAAGAAAATTCTAACTTTACCTCTGTATGAAGTTCATGTAGTACTTCATACATGTCAAGAAGCACAAACAACTTCTCTGGTGATCGTTTACTTTTGGCCACAGCATCTCCAAAACTAAGAAGTACTGCCACACTATTTGATGTTACTTCAGCAAAACATTGATCTTTATTAAGATTAGTGTCTTCAAAGATTTGATCACAAATTTTTCGTTCACCAGCAAATAGTAGTTTCACCTGTACATGCAAAATCAAACTAGCTATTATAAAAATTACTTTTTTTGAAAAATGTAATCATGATAAATTCCATGTAAATGCTTACTGCAATTCGCATAAAGTGAATCCAATTCTGAATCTTGCTCTCCAAGGCTTCCCACTGCATTCTCTGTACATCATCTTTATTTAGCTTTTCAACTCCCAGTTTTCGGAGACTTGATTCTAAAGTTGAACCACGAGAATCCCTGATTAAGCAGAATATCAAAATTCAGAATCTATGGTGGTGTGTTTGGTTCATATAAATAACTATTCTATTGTCTATGAATTCTCATTGAAAAACCATTTCTATATTAGGTTAGAAAAATAAAGTCAGAATACTAATTCCATGGAATGGCTATTACCTATCATTCTTGACTCTTCGTTTAAACGAGGTTTTTCCAACCTCGAGCGATCGGCCCGGCCCCACGGAAGTTTCCCACCAGCCGCCAGGGTAAATCGGAAAGCGGTGGGCGGCCTAGAATCCCAGCGTTCCAGGGTTCGCACCCCATTTGGATGAAAAATTTCTGCAAATATGTTGTAGCTAGGGATCGAACCGCGAATGTCTGAGATAGCGACTAGTCGCCCTACCACTGCACCATAGGCCCGGGGCAATCATGGTCTATTCAATTCTTCAAAAAGAGAGTCTTGACGCAACGATAAAGTCATTGTCGTATAACTAGAAGGTCACGGGTTCAAATCTTGAAAATAATCTCTTTCAAAGCATGGTAAGACTGCGTACAATAGATCATTTATCGGGACCTCATACTTTTCAATTCTAAAAAAAAAAAAAAAGAAGAGCCAAATGGGTTGGATGGATCATGTGGGCTGGGCGAACCAAGTGAACTAGGCAAATTGACTAGGTCAAACGAGAGAAGTAGGCTTGATGAATCAAGAGGGCGTGGTGGATGGATAGATTAAACAGGGATGATAGATTTGGTAGGTTGGACAAACCACTTAGCACAAATTAAATGATTGCGCCTAATTGTTTAACTATAATTCATTAAGTTTAGGGATATTTAAATCTTTCAAAGTCATTCCATGTTCTATTCCCTATCTATTAAATTCCATAGGAACAAGTATTCTATTTAATTCATCCCTTTCCATTCCATTCCATGAACAAAACCCCTTAACATAATGAACGTCAATCGACATCACAGAGCCATCCTACATAGTTGAGATCTTGTTTTAAAATGTTATATCAACCAGGTGTTATACTATGTAGTCCAAGCATAGATTAACACATACCACATGATTTTTGATAGGTACAACCATAAAAGCAAGCTCACGACCGCGTGCCCAGAACTGAACTCACACAACACCATAACATATACAATACATTAATTGAGTATCAAAATATAATAGAGGAACATGAATATTATGTAATCATGAACTCACTCCTTAACGAATGCAGCACTCACAAGTGCAATTACATGATTCAAAATGTTTCAAAAAAGGTAGATCCGCCACCTTAACGGCCCCCTGGTCTCTGCCCCACGAGGTTTCCAGAGGAAGGTAAATCACGGATTTACTGAGGGTGGAGAAGGCGTCTGGGGGCCGAGAGAATTTTAAACCAGCAAACCAGGATTTTAACCCCGTGCACAACTGACGACTCTCGATCTCATGACCTCCGTTTCAAGCAGCATGCGCCTTACCACTCACCCAGCCCGTGGGGGCTACATGATTCAAAATGTGCATTAATGGACCATGGTTTTATAGATTGGTATTGAAAAATTATCATAGAGCAAGATGCCTCGAGTAAGGTTTAAAATATTGTGTCATAATGGAGTTTTGGTTTATGATAGGATCAATGTTTCGGTACCATATTATACCATGTCAATATAGTTTCAATATTTTTTAAATATAAAATATATTAATTAAAAAATATATTAAGATTTGATTGTTATAGATGTTTAATATTGAATTATATTCGAGATGTTGAATGTCAAATTCATATTTTGATATCATCTCGTGAAAATTTAATACTTATTAAGTACAATTGATTTAGGGTTAGCGGAAGTTTGCCAAGGACTAAGTGTTAGATCGTTGTTGTCTTACTAGAGGGGGGATGAATAGCAATTTTCGACTTTCTACCAACAATGTTAGCAAGCGCAAGCGGAAACAATAATATACAAACTAAACAATGCTAACGCAAACCTATTTACGTGGTTCGGAGATGAAACTCCTACTCTACGACAGTCCTTGAGGTGGACGATCCCTCGATCCTTCGACGGATCACTCCCCGGATGCCCTCCGGTTAGCTCGTGTAACTCCTTGTGGGTGGAGAAACCTCGCCACAGACTTGGACACACTTCTGAGCACCAAAGACTACTAACAAGCCCTAACCAAGCTTGTTTCGTCAGAGGTTCTCAGCCCAAACCGAATTCTCTTAAATGGAACTCAAAGCTGAAAAACACTCTACCAGTCGACTGCTCCCACTGAAAATCGACCGTTGCAGCTCAACGTTCGAATTTTCAGCCAACACAACCAGTCGCTACCAGTCGACTGCTCCTAGAGCAGTCGACTGGTCCAAGGTCGACTACCTTCTGTGAGTTTCTGTTCGTGCTGGTAGTCGACTGGTAATTACTAGTCGACTGCCCAGCTTATACAATTACTCCTCCTCACTCCGAAGACCCTCCTCCACGTGTGCCTTCAAGTTCACTCCCTTGGCTTGCCCCTTGAAGTCCTCTTCCACCGGCTATCGTCCCTCGGATGCGCACGCAAACCCTCGGCTTGCCTCCATGCCACCCTTCACGTGTGCCCTTTGAAGTCCACTTCCCGGCTTGCCCTTAGAGTCTTCTTCCCTCGGCTCTCGTCCCTTCATGACTCAGCTGACTCTTCACCAGCAGCCTTGACTGTTGCCTTCGCGCCCTCTTTTCGTCTTCGGCTCCCGTCCCTCATATGCACACAAGCCTCCAGCTTACCTCCATGTCATCCTTCACGCATGCCTCGAAGTCCATGCCCCTCGGCTCATCATCCCTGCTATCCATGGTCCCTCGGGTGCACACAAGCCTCCAGCTTGTCTCCATGCCACCCTTAACCGTATCGAAGCCGTCCAACAATGTCAATATGTGTAACCTGCACACCATGTACACTCCAATACACATATTAAAACACAAAGGTAAACCTAACTTAAACCCTTTACCCAAATATTAAAACACATGGTCCCTCCGGACCATAGATTGCCCCAACACTAAGTAGGGTGAAATTAATTATTAATTGGATTTATTTTAATCATTTTAAAATTAGATCAAATTTATATGTATAATAATTTAATTCATTAGCATAGTATGTCTTATAAAATTAAAAATTATATTATTTTTAAATTTTTTTATATTTCCTAACAACCTATTTCTTCTATTCCTAAGAAGGTTTTTTTTCTCTGTTTATCCTCGTAAGACAGATGAAGGGAACAAAATTAACAAATGATGAAAAAAGTAGTTTGGTGCATGTAGCTTTTGTCAATGTGAGGTTTCGGGAATGATTTATTATACGTAAACTTATCCTGTATTATAAGAGTTTGTTTCACTGACTTGAATTCGTCACTAGGTAACATGACAATAACTTTAATATTGTACTAAGACTCCTCTTCAAAATTAACAAATGAGAGATGGATAAAAAAGTAACTGAGAAAGAAATTAACTGTGAAACAAAAATAAAGAAAACGTTAGAAATAGGAGTAAAATAAGAAAGGAAAGGAAAAAAAAACCAATGCGGTCAATTATAGGAGCCTACTGCCGCAAGGTCGCAAAAGCCTAGCTCGATGAGGGCTAGAGGCTATTGCAACATTGTTATAAGGTTGCAGCTGATGGTAGTGGGAGACGTGGGCAGTTTCTAAAACTGCCCACTTACCCCATTACTCCACATATACCCAATACATCACTTAATGATACATAAGCATCCAAGACAAAGGCAAAATAGAAGAAAGAGAGGTTGTAGCTTTCCTTTTCTTGACAAGAGAAGAGCATCTTGTATCGTGAGTGATTTGGTTCATGAACACTGAAGCGTTGTTTGATTTTGTGATTACTGTTTCAACCAAGGTTTAAAATCTCGATCCGTGCCGAGGTTTCAGTCCCAGACTGGAACGATACGGTTTCGGTATCGTATCGTGTCGTGCCAGTATGGTTTCAGTATATATATATATATATATATATATATATATATATATATATATATATATATATATATATATATATATATATATATATTGATTATTAGATAAATATATTTATTGTGTATAATTTAAAAATAAGTTGAATATTGATTTTATATAAGTTCTAAAATTATTGAACAACCTAATATTGTTAGGAAAAATAATTAAATATAATTTTTTTAATAAAATTGATCTATTAATAATTCGAATTAAAATTGAAACATTATAATATGCTATAATAACTAATAAGTATATAAATTAACTAAAATAATACTTTATATATAATAATTATATAAATTAATTAATTTAAATAATATATATAATGATAAAAAATATTAAAATATTAATTAAATACTAAAACATTAAAAATAAAAAATAATAAAAAATATCAAAATATAAAATTGAATTGTTACAATTTTTTTAGATTTTAAATTTTTTTTAGAATTTTTAAATAATATTTTAAAAATTCAGAAAATTAATTAATAAAACTTATTTAATTTTTTTTAATTTTAAATATAATTTTATATATTTATTAGGGTAATATTTAAGTAAGAAAATTTTAGATTTAAATAAATTATTTTATTATATTTTATATTGCAGTTGGATTTAAAGTGGGAATTGTTATATTTAATAAACAAAAATTAATTAATTGCCGGAGCCCTAAACCCGCAACACGGACTAGGCGGACGAAGAGGACGAAGCACGAGGGCGTCTGGCAACTCCAGCGCGTCCGGCGGCACTTCCGGCGAAGCCAGAGTCGTCCGGCGACGCCTCCGGAGACGTCGGAGGAGTCCCGCGATGCCTCCGGCGTCGCTTGCTCAATGCACGTTGTCACTGCCGTCGCCACCGCTCGCCTCCGTGCCTCGCTGTAACTCCTCCGATTTCGTTGTCACCGCCGCTCGCCGCCGCCGCACCACACGAAATCACTGGGCAGATTGTGCCAATTTCGGTGGTCCAGTGGAACGGTATTTTCCGCTAGTGCCGGTCGGCATGGCATGACACCTTAAACCCTGGTTTCAACGACAAGTACAAAGAATAGGATTAGCAAATAATCACTATAAGGCTACGTTTGGTAGGGGGTAATGTAATCCGGTCTGTAATGTAATCAAGTTTGTAATGTAATGTAATGTAATCTTGATTACATTGTTATGTTTGGTAATGAGTTGTATGTAATCTTTGATAACCATTACAAGTTGAATTCTTTTGTTTGGTGAGGGGCAATCCATCCTGTAATGTAATCAAGATTGACGATCGACGACCGTCGCCGGGCGGCCGGCGGTGGTCGCCGGTGCTCGGCCGGCGGCGGTCGCCGGCGCTCGGCCGGCGGCGGTCGCCGGCGCTCGGCCGGCGGCGGTCGCCGGCGCTCGGCCGCGGCGGTCGCCGGCGCTCGGCGGCGGCGGTCGCCGGCGCTCGGCGGCGGCGGTCGCCGGCGCTCGGCGGCGGCGGTCGCCGGCGCTCGGCGGCGGCGGTCGCCGGCGGCCGGCGGCGGCGGTCGCCGGCGGCCGGCGGCGGCGGTCGCCGGCGGCCGACGGCGACCAACGACTGTCACCGCCCGGCCGACGACTGTCGCCGCCCGACCGACGACTTTACAAGCTGTAATGTAATCCAGATTACGGAGGTTTTGGTTTGTAATCCAGATTACAAATCATCAACCTCTTTTGTAATCGAGATTACATTACATTACAATCTTAAAGTGATTCCAAACAAAGGAATCCAACTTGTAATGTAATCTCGATTACATTACAGGGTGGATTACACCCTACCAAACGTAGCCTAAGTGTTTACAATTTCTTCTTGTATTTAACCTGACACCTAATGGAAGAGGTGTAAATGCGTGAAGAATGTGAGATCTCAGATCATGGATTTGAGGATACTTTCGAGAACCCTTATCACCAATGGACAGTATACTAGGAACATTGTGGTTGGGAGGATCCCTATGGAGACCTTGATTTATGGGTTGAACTGTACAAATTTTTTGGTACGTTGCAAGTAGAGGACTTCATTGATTGGATCAATCAAGTGGAGCTGATCTTTGGCTATAAGTTTCGAATCATAGAAAGGTGAAGTTGATTGCCATTAGACTCAAGGGGCGAGCATTGACATGGCGGAAACTAATGCGGCACTTAGGAGACAGAGAGGGCAAATTCCCAATAAATTGTTGGGATCTTTGCCCTAGCTAGAGGGGGGGGTGAATAGCAAATCGTCTAATCTTCTTGTACCTACGTTGTTAGTTGCACAACGGAAACAATAATAAAACAATAAACAATGCTAACAAGAAGATTTACGTGGTTCGGAGATGAAGCTCCTACTCCACGACAGTCCGTGAGGTGGACGATCCCTTGATCCTTCGGCGGATCGCTCCCCGGACGCTCTCCGGCTATCTCGTGTAGCTCCTTGTGGGTGGAGAAACCTCTACACAATCCTCTACAAACACCTGAGCACACAAGGCTACTATCAAGCTTTTTCCAAGCAAGATTCGCCAAGAAACCTAGCCCCAAAACGAGTCCCTTTAAATAGGACTCGGGCTAAAAACCACGCCACCAGTCGACTGCCCCAGGGCCAGTCGACTGGTACCACTAAAATCCGACCGTTACACCCCAACGTTCGAATTCTTAGCTGTTTCCAGACTTCACCAGTCGACTGGTACAGGACCAGTCGACTGGAGTCAGTCGACTGGAACCAATTCCAGTCGACTGACAGTCGACTGGTCGACCCTCCTTGGGTCGACCCGATTCTCTGTGTGTTCTAGCAGTCGACTGCCTTCGGGCCAGTCGACTGCCCTGCCTACCAGCCTAGGGTTTAGCCTCCCTGAGTACATTTCACTCAACACTTAACCCCTAGGACTTCCCGAGTACATTCACACAGCACTCGTACCCTTATGACTCGACTGACTCCTCCTCCGCAGTCTCGACTGTTGCCTTCGCGCCCTCTTCGTCTTCGGCCCTCGTCCCTCGGATGCGCACGCAAGCCTCCAGCTTGCATCCATGCCACCCTTCACGTACGCCTCGAAGTCCGCGCCCATCAGCTCATCGTCCCTGCACTCCAAGGTCCCTCAGATGCGCACACAAGCCTCCAGCTTGTCTCCATGCCATCCTTTACCGTACTGAGGCCGTCCAGTCAGGTCCATATGCGTAACCTGTACAACCTGCACACTCCATATACGCATATCAAATACAAGGGTAAGCCTAACTTAAACCCTTTGCACAAACATCAAAACCCTATGGTCACACCGGACCATCTTAGGGCCGATTGCTCCAACAATCTCCCCCTTTTTGATGTTTGGCAATCCGTTTAAGTTAGGGAAAGCAAGATAGTAGTCAATAGCAAAAACCATGCTAAATAAAATGTATATGCAATGCAAGTATGAATCCTAACCCAAGGTATCCTACACCTAACCCTCCGAGTTAGGAATTTTCCATACCTAACTTCCCAAGTTAGGATTTTCTAACAAACCGGGCTTTTTAAAGCTTCTCCCAAGCTCCCCCTTATACTGGACTTACAAAGGCTTTTTAAGAACCTCCTCTCCAAGGTTCCCCTTACGCCACGAATGAAGCAACCATGCTCCCCCTTAATCTCAACTCCCCCTAAAACTAGGGTTTCTAGCAAAGGTATGTTTGGTTTCCCACTTAAACCCAACATCTCTCCCCCTTTGCCATACATCAAAAGAACCCCAATAATATCCCAATTATCAATTCTTTTAATCCCCAATAATCATAAACATAGTGTACTAGACCCCCCATACACATGTTTCTTATCAATTGGACCCCTAACCAGCTGCTGATACAAAACTCAGCCCTGACCAGTCGACTGCCCCCAGGGCAGTCGACTGATACTCTGATAATCAGTTTTCTGGCCGAATTTCAGAAACGCGCCAGAAATTCCACAAATCTCCAAAAATTCCCAAATTTCGTGGAGAACATTGTGGTACCCATACCTACTTGGGAAAAATACATTTCACCATGTATCTATTCCCATTCCCAAGTTTGGTACAAAACCCAAAAATTTTCTTATGAAAATTAAGGCAAATAGGAGACAACCTCTCCCTTAACCCATGCCTTCTCCTAATTTTCATTTTCAAAGGGTTAAGTTCTACCCAACTTAACCTCCTAACACCATGTTGAGTTATCCCCACCCAACATCCGAGTTCTTCCCCTTTTGGACACTATTAAGGCTTGCTCCCAAGCACCCTTTCCCTTAGTGCCAAAACGAACTCAAACCACTCTCTCAAACCACAAAAAAAACTCTAAGGTTTGCAAGCACACTTTCTAGGATATACCCTTATCCTAGAAAAATATGATATCATGGAAATATCAAGTGTGCTTGACATTTGGTACAATTCTAAGCTTCTTAAGGATTTTTCATTAAGTATCAATTTCCAACTTCCTTTCTAATTCCATGTGTTTGTCACATCTACCCATCTTAATTTGACACATGGAATTGTCCTCAAACTCCCTTTTTGACCTTAGATTCCTAGGGAGACTTATCAATTTCCTTGGTTTTCAATCCATATAAAGTCATGAGATAACACTTCTTCTAAGGATTATAAAATTATAACCGAGAATTCTAATCATAAATCATATCCAATGATCAATCCTGGAATTTTTTTATGGTCAAAAATGCCCTTTTTCATGTTTACTCTCATTGATCAGTTGACTGCCCAAAATGGGCAGTTGACTGTCTGCTAAACAGAGAGTTTCTGGGCCTGAGACCAGTCGACTGGGATGGTCCCAGTCGACTGTCTCCAGTCGACTGGGGTATTCCCAGTCGACTGCCCTTCAATTTTTCTGCGTACAGAGATCCTGGTCGACCTCCCAGTCTACTGCTAGTCGCCTGCCACCAGTCGACTGGTTACTTACCAGTCGACTGGTACCTGATTTTCAGGTTTTCAGGCCGAAATTCAGAAATGTCCTAAAAATTTTACAAATCTCCAAAAAATCTGAAATTTTGTGGGGAGATTTGTGAAGCCAATATCTACTTGGGAAAAATACGTTTCCAAATAAATGTACTCCGGATCCCAAGATTGGCACAAAACTCTACTTCTTCCAAAGTGTATCAAATAATCTCATCCTAGAAGTTCTAATTCTCACTTCTCTTCAATGCATTCTCTTCTCCTTGATCATAACTCATTTTTATTATTGAGTTACATGGTATTCCACCATTAAACCTTAATTTTGTCAATTATAGCCCTATTTTCACATTTTCTCCCTAAAATTTACCTTTTGATGTGCCAAAATCTAGGATTAAGACTTACCCAAGTCTTCCAATCCTTTTTGGCACATTTCACCTAATTTCCTAAGGGAGAACCTTTTGAGATCCATCTACCATGGACCCCAAAGGCTCCTAGAGCTCCCCCTTGAGCTCTTAGCCCTAGCCACCTCCCTAGGTGACTCAATCCACACTATGCCACACCGGTGTGCCACCGGTGACTCTTGGCCTACAAAATTGACCTCTTTAACCTTGGACACCTTGTCCTTGGTTAAGCCCTTTTCTTTCCCTTTGGATGACACCCCCTTGTCATCTTTGGACTTACCCTCCTTGCCATATTTATGTGCTTTGCCAGCACATTTCTCTTTGTTGGCCTTGGAGGCCTTAGCTTGGTAGCCCAAACCCGATCTATCATAGTTAGGTTTTAGGCTACTCAATACTAGGTCTAGACCCTTAGATCCAACCTTGAATCTTTCTAGGGTCTTTTCTAATGTATCAAGCCTTGCTCTCAAGGCTTGATTTTTCTTTTCTAATTTCTTGACCTTAGTGTCCACGTGTCCACCTTGGACATCTCTAGACCTACCATTCTTTCTAGGCATGTGTCTCCCCTTCTTGGGGTTAATCCCTTGATCCTTAGGTGCATAAGTCGTAGGTCTATCATGATGCATGCTCTTTCTAGAATTATGATCTACCTTGTTATCCCTATTCCTATCATCATACTTAAATCCAAAATTATGCACCATTAAACATTTCTCATTAATTCTATCATGCATGGATGGGCAATTTTCATTATTTCTAAAATGTAAGGAAGAACTTGAAATTGAATTGCATTTTACCCTAGGGTTAGGAATTACCTCCCTTACCCTTGAAGTTCTCCCTTGATGTGATTTTTGTTTCTTCTTTCTTTCTTCTTTCTCCCATCTCCTAAGATGCTCCATCTTCTTTAGCTCACCTTTTCTAGGACACTTGGTGTGAAAGTGCCCCATCTCTCCACATGTAAAGCATCTAATTTTCTTCCTCCTTTCTTGGACTCCTCCATTCCTACAATCCTTGTTAGATATAAAGGAACTTAAATTAGGTTTAGATTTTACCTCCTTTTTACCTATTGGGCACTTGTCCTTGTAGTGCCCCTTCTTGTTGCAACCGAAGCATATGATGTGATCTTTGTTGCTTGCTTTGGTGGAGGTGGAGGCTAGGTTGACTACTTCTTCAACCTTGGGAGAGGTGGAAGCTTCCTCTTGATCCGGAATTGAAGAGGGTCTCTCCTCCCCCTCAATTCTTGAGCTTGATACCTCCTCTTCTTCTCTTGATGAGGTTGATGATCTCTCACTCAATTCCTCTACCTCACTTGAGGATGTGGACACCTCTTCCTCCTTGGATAGTAACAATCCCATTTCTTTTTCCTTTTCTTCATTTTCCTCTTCTTGAGCTATTGAGCTCACTTCCTCGGGTTCTTCCACTACTTGAGCTTGTGTAGGATTATTATGATATTCTATCAACTTGGTCCACAACTCATAGGCATTTTGGTATTCACCTACACAACTCAAAATATTTTTAGGCAACATATTCACTAAAATTGCAATTACCTTTTCATTTGCCTTGGACTCATTTTGTTGTTCTTGATTCCAATATCGAGGACGAAGATTCTTTCCGTGCTTGTCCTTTGGAACCTCAAAGGGCTCTTCTATCATCATCCTACACTCCCACTCCATGCTAAGCCAATCTTCCATTCTTGCCCGCCAATAATCAAAGTCTTCATTGTCGTATGGCGGCGGAGTGTAGATGTTGTCCCCCAACTTATCTTCCATCTCCTCTTCTCCTCTAGCGTGTGCTCCCTCGGCGGTTAGTCCGATCAAGAGCGAACCTCGCTCTGATACCACTTGTTGGGATCTTTGCCCTAGCTAGAGGGGGGGTGAATAGCAAATCGTCTAATCTTCTTGTACCTACGTTGTTAGTTGCACAGCGGAAACAATAATAAAACAATAAACAATGCTAACAAGAAGATTTACGTGGTTCGGAGATGAAGCTCCTACTCCACGACAGTCCGTGAGGTGGACGATCCCTTGATCCTTCGGCGGATCGCTCCCCGGACGCTCTCCGGCTATCTCGTGTAGCTCCTTGTGGGTGGAGAAACCTCTCCACAATCCTCTACAAACACCTGAGCACACAAGGCTACTATCAAGCTTTTTCCAAGCAAGATTCGCCAAGAAACCTAGCCCCAAAACGAGTCCCTTTAAATAGGACTCGGGCTAAAAACCACGCCACCAGTCGACTGCCCCAGGGCCAGTCGACTGGTACCACTAAAATCCGACCGTTACACCCCAACGTTCGAATTCTTAGCTGTTTCCAGACTTCACCAGTCGACTGGTACAGGACCAGTCGACTGGAGTCAGTCGACTGGAACCAATTCCAGTCGACTGACAGTCGACTGGTCGACCCTCCTTGGGTCGACCCGATTCTCTGTGTGTTCTAGCAGTCGACTGCCTTCGGGCCAGTCGACTGCCCTGCCTACCAGCCTAGGGTTTAGCCTCCCTGAGTACATTTCACTCAACACTTAACCCCTAGGACTTCCCGAGTACATTCACACAGCACTCGTACCCTTATGACTCGACTGACTCCTCCTCCGCAGTCTCGACTGTTGCCTTCGCGCCCTCTTCGTCTTCGGCCCTCGTCCCTCGGATGCGCACGCAAGCCTCCAGCTTGCATCCATGCCACCCTTCACGTACGCCTCGAAGTCCGCGCCCATCAGCTCATCGTCCCTGCACTCCAAGGTCCCTCAGATGCGCACACAAGCCTCCAGCTTGTCTCCATGCCATCCTTTACCGTACTGAGGCCGTCCAGTCAGGTCCATATGCGTAACCTGTACAACCTGCACACTCCATATACGCATATCAAATACAAGGGTAAGCCTAACTTAAACCCTTTGCACAAACATCAAAACCCTATGGTCACACCGGACCATCTTAGGGTCGATTGCTCCAACATAAATGACTAGAAGAAGATGAGGGAACACTTCCTCCCTTTTGCCTACACCCAAACTCTATTCCGACGACTTCATTCATTGAGACAGGATGAGAAATCGATCGATGAGTATATAGATGTGTTCTTCTAATTGGTTGCACGAAATGACTTATCCGAGACGGAGGAGTAGAAAGTGACACGATACTTAGGAGGTTTGCGCCAATCCTTGCAAGATGTCCTCAACTTTCATTCATCGTGGGCAATTTCAGAGGCTTTCCAGCTTGCACAACAGTTGAAAAGTAGCAAAATCAGAAACCAATAGGAAGAGGCAACCAAAATAGCCAACCAGTTCACCGTTAGGATTCTCATCTTTCACTGCTGCATCTACCTCAAGTTAATTCTAATTAAGGCTTCAATCAGGTGTTATCGTTGTGGTGAATAGGGGTATAGGGTAAACCAATGCAGGAAACCTGATCTTACTAATCCGAAAGTCAAAAATTTATTGATCTAGGAAAATATGAAAGAAGAGATGGCAGCAATTGGTAAATCGGTGCATGAAGCTGGCAACATACTTTACGTGGATGACTATGAGACTTTGGTCATGTGCAAGAGTCTGCTGACTTCCAAAGGTGATTTAGGGGACGAGTCGATATTTTTCATACTACTTGTACCATCACTGATAAAGTCTACAAAGATGATCATCGATAACTAAGGATGGCAATGGGGCGAGACGGGAGCGGGTTTGCCATCCCTATACCCGCCCCCATCCCCGTCCCCATTTAATTGGGGAATCCTCATCCCTGCCCTCACAGGCATCAATCCCCATCCCCGCCCCGATCTCCGCTTTCCATCCCCGAATTCTAAAAGGATATCGAGGAATCTCCTTCTCCATCCCATCCCCATTCTCGTCCCCCATCATGTCGTATTGGGGCGAGTTCGGGGATGGGGATAACATCCCCATACCTGTTTCAACCTGAATCTGAACCCAAAAAAATTTCCTGAACCGGAACCCAAACTCAAAAAATTTTCGGAACCCGCTCCCGTTTCAAATTTTCCCCATGGGGCCCCGAACCCGTGAGGAAAATTGCCTTCCCTATTGACAAAGATAGTTGTGAGAACATAGTATCTGAGGAGGCTATCCAGAAATTATAATCAAAGACGGACCATCATCCTAACCCATATAAATTATCGCGGTTGAATAAATTAAAGACAATGAGGTAATGGTAGACAGGCGATACCTCGTATCTTTTTCAATTAGTAGTAAATATTTTGATAGTATTTGGTGGTGATCATGGATGTTGGGGTTGCAAGATTCCAAACAAAGCTTCACATTGGAAATACATTTTCAATCATGAGCTTATAAAGGAAAAATATCTCTATTGGTATGATGTCTTTTGGGTAAATCTCAAAAATAAAACCCTGAGGGTTTAGGCCCAAAGTGGACAATATCATGTTATTGTGAATATATCTAAATTCTTTCAGTCTTAACAATTGGTATCAGAGTTTGGACTGTCAGAAGGTCTAACCGTCGACTGTGCACAAGAGCTATAATCTAATCGAGCCATGTGAGTAGAATATTGACCTTGAACAAAGAAAGTGGGGACTCCTGTATCTAGATCAAGAGGACTAGACACTAGGTAAGAAAGTCCTAGTAGGTCTGGTGGATTAAGGGGCAGGAAGACGTGATGGGTCAAGGATTGGATGCCAAACGGATAAGCTTTTCGCTTGAGGGAACCGTGTGGTCTTTCGTTTAGGAGGGAAATTGTTGGGGTTGCAAGGTTACAAATAAAACATCATATTAGAAACAAATGGTAAAGATCATGGGCTTATAAAGGAAAAATATCTACATTGATTTGAGATCTTTTGGGTAAACCTCACAAATAAAACCATGAAGACTTAGGCCTAAAGTGAACAATATCATGTCATTATGGAGATATCTAAATTCATTCGGTCCTAACAATGGATACATGTCATGTACGTTGGGACACCCTTGACAGTATGATCACAACATTACCTATGATTCACTATAAAATACTTACACCCTTCACATCAAGGGAAAGAAGATAATGTTGATGTCGTGGCCAAAAGAAACCACTCCAATTCTGATAGTCAAAACTACTAATCTACTTTTTATTATATCTATGTTTTTTTGATGAGATGGAGCCATCTAGAGCCGGAGAGAAAGCCACTAAGAGAGTGAGGATGGTGGTCAAGAAGATCATCATCAAGAAGAAAATCCCAAAGGTGGTATCTTTAGAAAAGAAAGATTTAGGTTTGGCGCCACAATTAGCAAAAAGGACTCATAAAGAAACTCTAGTTTCTAAAATCGGGCTTCAAAACCGTAGTTCTTATGTAGAGGCTAGAGTTGTCAGATAAACTAAGAATACCGTGAAGGATGCTTTCTCTCTAAAGAAAGATAAGAAAAATTGTTGCAAGGAGACAAGGGTAATTGCTGAGGATTTGATGGTTGGGTAATCTAAGGGGAAAAAGAAGAGAAAAATAGAGATTTTTATTAGAGGATTGAGCATGGACGCAAAGGAGGAGGACATGAGGAAAATCTTTGATCGGGAAGGCGGGAGAGATCATGAAAGTATGAATGATGATGGATGGTGAAATAGGGAAGAACAAAGGGTATGCTTTCTTGTAGTATAATGATGCATCATAAACTAAAAAGGTTATTTTTGAATTTCCTAAAGTGGAGATATGTGAGAGGCTCTGTAGAGCAACTATTCTTCAGAGCAATACCAAGTACAAGACTCAATTTAACTATCATCGTTGGTAATATAACAAGCTCAAAGATCAACTATGGAAGTTCAATGCTAATGCCTATAGGTTATACCTTCCTAATCATTTGATAACTTTTGATGCCTTCAATGTAAAGCACTTGACTCCCTATTCTGTGGATACTAATGTTAGTGCTACTACAAACTCGAGTAAGAATTCTTTCAACCCTAGACGACTGATGCAGGACCCAATCTTCAACGGGTTATAACTTTTGACTCAGAATCAAACTTTGTCAGCGCTCACGCATGCAAAATTCAAAGATCTCCATTTGTTACTCAATCAAGAACTTATAACTGTCAAGTTTTGGGCTCAAATTTCGTCGTTTATACCCTTTTTAGACCCTCCAAATATATTCTTTACTATTTTTAGTAATTTTTAATTTAATAGTATTTTTGGTATTTATGGGTTAGGGTTGTCTATATAAACGTCCTGTTTTGATAATTTCTATCTGTTATGAACTTTCCTTTGTTGGTAGGATTTCTTTTCTTTTTTTACAAGATAGGGATTGAGGCCTATAAATTAGAATTTCAATCCTTTTTAAGTCTTAGAGTTCAAAGTATATAAAAACACCTGTTCAGCTATATGAGGATCCATCCTCCATATTGAATAAGATTTTCTTTTTTGGTAAATGATAGATTTCTCTTTGTTCTTTAGTGGTTTCTCTTCTCACATTCTCTTCAATTCTATTTTCTCGATAGCCCACAGAATAATCACATCGTGTCTGGTGTCATTATTTCATATCATAGAACCATCAGCAGCTGCCTTTACGGCCTCATGGAGGTATCTACAAAGCCTCCGCTAGGTTGTGTGTACTCCAACAGCATCTTATCCACTCGACCACTCTGGAACAGTGGCGGCGGAGTGCATATAGTTGTCACAACCCTGCCCACTCGGCCGTTTACATATGACATGTGACGGCGGCTTGACCGACATTAGGGGTTACACATGTCATTTCATCATGTGTATACGATGCATGGTTTGCATTTGCATGTACTTGCTATATTTGATTGAGCTATAGTTGTTGTATATGTTTGACATGCATATACAGGAGGTATTATGCATATGGTTTTGTGATCTTGCATTGCTCGTGTGCACGAGCTTACTCGCGGAGGGTTTTGGTTTTCGGGGTTTATGATCTTAGCACCCCGCAGGATTGAATGACTCTAATATGTACATACATTCAGTATCTCAGTAATGCATTTCTGTTACTCCTGAGATTGTATTTAGTTTGATTCTATACTGCTTGTATAACTTTTGATGCAATGCGTATCTACTTCCTATACCCGCTGAGTTCGTCCGGACTCACCCCTGATAGTTATGTTTTCTATTTTTAGGATGACATGCTTAGAGTTGCTAGGAGAGGCCCAACAACCAGTCCCTCTCATCGAGTCGACTTGTTTCGATTTTGCATTTTTTTTTCGTTGCTACCTTTGTATTTGTTTTCGGATATGTATCTATGTGTGTCTGTGATTGCATGATGGTGTGCCCTGGAGGGCTTGTATTGGTGTTTTGTTTTGTCGTAGTCGCTACGATACGTGACTTTTGGTTGGTTGTGATGCCTCTACTTTCTTTTATGCTATGTTTATCGGCTGTGTGGGCCGAATATGTTTTGGGTTGTGTTAGCCATGTATAAGGGATTCAGATTATCCACCGTACAAGAGAGATGCTATCCGATCGATATCAGACATACGGCTCCTCGGGCGTGTATAAGGGATTCGGATTTCTTTCCTGTTTACGTCTTAGAGTTTAAAGTCTATAAAAGCACTTGTTCAGCTATATGAGGATTCATCCTCCATATTGAATAAAGTTTTCTTTTTTTGTTAAACAACATATTTCTCTTTGTTCTTTAGTGGTTTCTCTTCTTACATTTTCCTCAATTCTGTCTTCTCGGTAGCTTGCAAAATAATCACTATCTTGTTTGGCGTTGGTATTTCATGTCATAGAACCAATAGCAGCTACCTTTGGGCCTCATGGAGGTCTCTACAAAGCCTCTCTAGGTTGTTGTCGTTGATGGCTTTCCAGCCCAATGTCGAATGCATAGTAAATGATAAATTTCGCCTATGCTGACCAGCACAACTCGATATCTTATTCCTTGACCATAAGTCCATAATATGTTACGTTCTGAGCGCAGCGGAATATTTATAATAAAGCAAAAATCTGCTCTTAAATCATGGATCTTTTCGTGATACATATAGTTCTAAACAAAATGATGCAAAAACAAGCATAAACTGAAAACGTACCTTGTAATCCTTTGCTTATTTGTGAATAATATCACGAACAGATGAGAGGCCCACGTGTGACTTCTCTAGCGGTATCCACGCGCACAAGATCACGAACTAGATGATCCGTTAGGTGCTAGCCACTTGGATCGACAAAATTCTTTCGGATGCACTACGGATCTGGAGATGCGTCTCCAACTAGAGAAGAAGTAGGCTGCCGAAGGCTTCCCGGGAGAGATGAAGAGATCTCGCACAAGAGAGACCACAGAGAAGACCTTAGAGCCGCTTGGTCTTCTTCCAAGGATGGCTATATATAGCCTCCATGGAAGATGAAGAGACGTAACTCTTCATCTTCTCTATTAATTATAATGAATGCAACTCTTTAAATTCTCCATTAATATTCATTAATAGAGACTTTTCATCTTGTCTATTATTGCCACAATAATTGTGATTCTTCAAATTCTCCAAAGAGAATAAGAGATAAATTCTACTCTCTCTTCTCTATACCAAATAAATCCATATTTAATCTTGATCCGTTCTAGCTTCCGATATTTCAGAAATAATTAATAATCCAATTAATTCTTATTCAGAAATAATAAATTGATTAATTTTAGTACCCACTAAAATAATCGACTACAGATACTGTTCGCGTTTATGTGCTATGCGTGCGACCCTCTAGGTTCTATACACGAAAGTAGTGTAAATCCATACACAGACTAAGATAACCGTCTAGCAACAGTTTTTAGACACCCAACGTGATAGAATGTTAGTTATAAACTAAAACCTCCATGAACCGATTACTGTGTAATTCAATTCTTCATCTTTATCCTACATCCCAATTAATTCGGTGCAGTATGCATCATCACCAATTAATTGTTTTACTTGATTTCCAAGATATAATAGACTCATCTTGAATGATAATCATTCCTCCCATGGCCATGGATTTCGAGTCACTAATATCTCTATCAAGCGGCGAGGATGTTAACTCCTAAATCCAAGAGAGCGATGAATCTTCTATTGACTCAACACTATTCTCTCTACGTTTTGTCATACACCCAATTACCGTATTAATCACAATCTGATTAAAAATTGCTTTTAACGACATCAAAGTACATAACTCCACGTATAGAATATATGAAGGTCTCATGTCAAAAGATCAGTTACACTCGTTCATTAAGACGAACTACCAATGATGCTTAATATGTGGTGTTCTCTTAAGCGGGTCGTGTCCAGTGTACCTCTAAACTCAAGGAACCCCCAAGTACAACTTGGATATTCATCCTGCCGGTCTATCTTGACCTAGTCATACTTAGCGTTGATCTAGATATCTATGTCCCCTCTAGATATCTATCCAATCAAGGACGATTTTCAGAATAATATAACCATTAATCTGTGGGACTTTGCCATTAATCATATACATACAGAAAAGTAAATGATTAATGCCAAATACTTGTCTTTATTAAAATAATTATCCATAAATACATAAAAGTGTTTTGGTACATAAGTGCACACACTAACATAATATAGATGGATCAAGTGTGGCAAAGTTGAGACCTATTTAAAGTTGGGTTGTTGATTAATCAATAGAATTGTCACCGAGGAAGAATTTTATTTTCCTATTGGTCTTGTTACTCTAACCATCACAAATACCCACAGTTTGATCCCTAACTACAACGCATTTGCAGGGTTTTTTTCCTACATGGGGTGCACAACCATGAGATGCTGGGCTTCTAGGTCGCCAACCGCAAGGTCTTCCCGATTTACCCTAGCAGCCGGTGGCAAACTTCCATGGAACCATGCTGATCGCCCCAGATTTGATATCACCTAGTTCATCAAATGACCCGAATTCCCAACAGGTCACAAATGACTGAATGTTGGGCATAGAAAATCTTGGTAGGTTGAGGTCAACCGAATACCATGCAAGACCCGAATTCAGCCTTGAAAAGAATTAGGATTGACAATTGATTGGCGGATATCACTAATCGATTGATAAATCCTAAACTCGAAATTTTGGGTTTGCTACTTGAGCAATCAATTGGGTAGCTTATTTCCGGCGGACAAAACATTCCCAAATTAATTAGTGAATCGATTGATGGCTAGCAATCGATTGAGCTAATTGATTGGAAGAAGGTGGATAGCGAACAAAACATTGTGCCATCAATTGGGGCAATCGATTGTGTTAAGTACAACACTTTGGGATCCAGACCAAAAAAAATTATTTGCGGAAATTTACCGAATAGATTTTAGGGTTCCCGCGGCTAAAGGTGAAGTTTAAGGGGTTTATGGTTAAAACCCAAACCTATAGAAGTAAAGGGAAAGAAAATCCTAAAGTTGAGGGGGCTAGGTTGGTGTAGCTATATTTGGAGGGGGTTTAAGGGTTAAATAACCTAAATTAGGGGAAAGTTTTCAATACCTCTAATTCCAGCGATTAAAGCACATGTGCCACCTCTTAAAAGCGGGTTTTGTTGTTTCCTCCAACAGAATTGCAATCGTGTCTTTTCCCTTTTCCTACTTCTCTGTCCGACACATACCCCCTCCTTAGCGATTTCCTCACCGATCTCCTCTATCGCTTTTGTGTGATCGAAGACGTCAAGCCCTAGACAATTCCCCTTCCTCCTCCTTGGCTCTTTTGGTTTCCCCTCCACAAGAGAGCCGATGACGCCTTTGGATGTGCCGAGACCCGCCAAGATCGCAGCCAGCGATCCATTCCTATGCAAGGAGATGTTGATAGTGGAGATGGAAGAAATCTGAGCTAAGGATTTGTGGGTTATATTTGCTGGATCTGAGGAAGATCTTCCTTGTCGTCGCATCACAACATTTAAGAAGTAATTGGCTTTGTTGTTCTTGGTGGATGTAGATTGAATATAGGATTTAGTTTCATTTTGGAGTTGCTTTGCCCTGAAACTTCTGATTTGGTGTTAAATCCTATGATCTTGATTGTGTCATAAGCTTCATGTTTAGGGATGATCATGATGTAGGTTTTGGTTAGCTAATTTTGCTCTGTTTTCTAGCATGGGTTGGTTTTGGCTGTGGATATGTAGTACCTAGCTATGAATACCTTTGGGAGTTGTTTTGATTCTTCTTCCTTGCTTAGAGTATGTTCTATTTGAGCCTGGGGATAGTTTTTTTTTGGAGTTGGGTGTCATGTGTGGTCATGGGCACAAGATGTGGATTCTTGCTGTGAGCAGGTTCTATTCTGTTTTCTTTTCTACCATGAGATGGTTTAGGTTTGGATTGAAATTTTGTTAGGTCCGCATGTGAGGAGTAGAGTTGTTCTTGGGTTGTGATGTTGCTATAAGTTTCCCATGACTCTGCCGAGAGCTTCTCTTGAAGCTTTGTGCCATGTGGCACTGTGAAGCTTGTTTGGGTGCCCATAATTTTATCGTGATCTGCAATTGGAGTGGAACAAGTTGTGTAGCTTCACTATGGTTGGAAGCTTTCCAATTTAGTCTGTGAGTAAGGTGTTGGAGTTCACTTAATTTTGGTTTGGATTAGTGAGGTTGGTTAGTTTTGAGTTTGGATGAGTTGGATTTGGAGATAGATCTTTTCTTCCTTACTTTATTAACTTCTTGTTGATAATGATCTTGCATGGGTGTAGCTCTGTTTCTATTCTATTTTGGAGCGGTATTCCGATTTGTATTGTTGTCGTGAGCTCCTCTTTGTGTAGAATTTTGATATGGAATTTTTGGATATTTCTAGAATTCCTTTGCCATGAGCTTCCAAGTGTGTGCGCCTTGTGTTGGAGTTTGTTTTGGGTGTTGAGCTGTTGCTGTGAGCAAATTGGGGTTTTGGGGTTTTTACTTAGCTCTTGAATGAACTTAATTGGAATAGCTTGATCAGGTTTGGGTTTAATTCCATAGGTTAACTATTCCTCCTACGATTAGGATGTGAATGCTAAAGTCAAGTAATGGATTAAACCTAACCAATAGTTAATGCTAATTCTAATTGGGTTGAGAATTAGCCTAATTGTGTGGTTAGTGTCACTGTGAACCACACTTTTATTTAAGTTTGGGTTAAATCTAAGCTGGACTATGGTTTGGTTTAACAGGGAGATGATCACTAAGTAAGGTTTATCAGTGGATATTATCTCTAATTAAGACTTATCGAAGGGTGGACAGTTTTGCTCTGTTTTACTCCGCTCAATCACTCATGGGTTAGTAGATATCAAAGCATAGTAGCAGGTAGGGATCCTTCCTCTATCTGGTAATATGAGGTGATGAGAGTGGGACTCCCCCATATGACATGGAGTAGGAGTATTGTCTCTGATTACATCTTGTCCACTCGGCCACTCCAGAGCAGTGGCAGCGGAGTACGTACGGTTGTCATAGCACTACCCACTCAATCGTTTGCATATGATATGTTACAGTAGCTGGACTGGTGTCAGGGGTGATACATGTCATTGTATCATGTGCATATATGATGGATGAGATTGTATTTGATTATGCTTGTTGCATTCGATTGAACTATGATTGTTGCATATATTTGACATGCACGTACATGAGGTATTTTGCATATGGTTTTGTGACTTTGCATTACTGGTGTGGATGAGTTTACTTATGTGGTACGCTACTAGATAGACTAGCTCTAGTATGTATCATACATTCAACATTTCAGATTTTCCCGTAGAGTTCGCCCGAGCTACCACGGCTAGTTATGTTTTTTTCCAGGATGATGCTATGTACTTGGAGTCGCTAGGAGAGCCCCTGTAGCTAGTCCCATATGACGAGTCGAGTCGATTTTTGGATTTGTATTTATACTTGACCGTACATTCATTTTCGCTTCCGTGTTGTGGGTTTATATTTCATTTTGTTTCGTTGACTTGTATTCGGTGATTGTTATGGTTGTGTGCCCTTGAGGGGCTTATGTGATGTGTTGCTTGTTGTTAGTCTTGCCGGCACGTATCTTTTTAGTCTTTGTGTGTGATTGTGTCTCGTTCATTTTCTATATTCCAGCCGTGTTGGTTGAGGATAATGAGATGACCATGTAGGCCTTGAATCGAGGATTCATATTGTCCGCCATATAAGGGAGGTGCTGTCCGATTGGTATCGGACGAGTGGCTCCTTGGGGCGTGACAATTTATTTGGTATCAAAGTCAAGTTTGTGGGATACCTTGGGTATTTATGATTTTTTCGGAGTTTATCTAACACCAATTTATTTGGTATAAGAGCCCCGGTATACGAGGTCTACCTGGATATGTTTTTGGATTATTATAAAGTCATTTTTTCGACGTAGTTGTGTTCGAGATTTGGCGACGATCGGACTTTTCCCGGTGACTAGGATATAAGGTTTGTATCTAGTGACTATCTTACTTTGGATATTACTTACCTTATATAGATTTGGTTAGACATATGCTAGTCTAGTTGAATAGCATATTGTCTTCCTATACTTGGTTGTTAGGTATTCATGGATTCGGTCTAGTATGATGACTTGTAGTCACATAGCCTATTCACGACTATGGTCGAGATCGATCAACGAAGCGACTAGTTGACATGTTGCAAACCCGTCTAGGATGTGGAGAATATTGATTCTCATGTGGCACCGATGTATGGGTTGGAAGGCGAGGGTCGAACTTGTCAACAAGCTATTGGAGGTTATGGATTTCAGTTTATAGAAATCCCTTTTTACCATATTAGTTGTAGTACTAATTCCAGCTAATACCAACCGGGTGAGAGGTTGTGATTGCATACTATAGTCGGTTTGATTAGTATAGGTTGATTTACCCTATATCCTGGAGTTTCAGACATATGAGTTACTTGTGCCTGGTTAGGTGACCTGGAAGGCATTGATCACATAACCTGCTATGATGCAGAAGAGATGATATTAGTTGCTTATCATCTCAGACGATAGGGGATCAATGGATCATATTCCGTAGGGCTTTGTCCATGGATTATTTGTACTTGGTTAGATAACCTAGGAAGTACAATTAGATAAATGACTTGAGGTAATACAAAGAAGTGTGGAGCTAGTTGCTTGATACTTTCGGGTTACCGCTCGTGCTTGGTTTGGATAACCAAGAAGGTACCTTCATGATTTGGACCGATGTGAATCATTTATGGGACTAAGTCACCTTTAGGTAGAAGACACCAAGGATGACCTCGGGAACTAAAGAGTCACTTCATGATTATTTTGGGATACTCTTGAGAGATAGTATGTTGCTATCTCTCTTTTGTGGAGTTGACTCAGAGGTTCTTGAATCCTGAGTGGAGGAATTGGAGTATATTGGGTTACAAGGCAATGGTTAGTCTGTTTGCCTATCGATGTTCTATCTTATGAGGGAGATTGACTCATAGACTGGTTGTACGTGTTAGTTATTCTTGATAGTACATCGGGATACAAGACCATTGGAATGCGGAGAGTTTGGTGTTAGCAGCCCAACACCTGTAAGATTCTCTTACAACCGTAACTAGTGGAGGTTATAGAGGAGAGTGGCAAATCATCAATTGTCAAATGAGGGAGGTCTTGTTCCGACCTTCGAACCAACTCGCATGGGATTTTGTTGGCATCAAGGATGATGGGAGGTTAGTTATCTCTGCGCTTTAGTCCTAAAGGCTCCTATCCCGTGGATGTCAGGACTTTCTACTGTAACAGATCAGAGTTGATGACAGTGGTAGCCCCCAGGTCTCGGACGTTTTCGTAGTCCGAGATGTTCTAGACATATTTCTGGAGGAGCTTCCTGGATTGCCTCCCAAAAGGCAAGTGATGTTCACAATCGAGCTAATTCCGGGGACAGCACCAGCAACAAAGGTTCCATATCGTATGACACCCAAGGAGATGGATGAGAGGTTCAGCAATAGGAGTTATTGGATAAAGGATTCATTTGTCCTAGCGTTTCTTTACGAAGAGTCTCAGTGTTATTTGTGAAAAAAGGTGGATCTATGAGGTTGAGCATCAACTGTAAGTAGTTGAATGCAATAACTATTAGGAATAAATATCCCCTACTGCAAAGTGAGGATTGGTATGATCAACTCAAGAGTACTCTAAGTTTGATTTACGATTTGATTGTCAGTGAACCCCAGTGACTCATTGGATTACTCCAGAAGATCCCAATTTTCGAGTAAAAATGGGGGCATATTCTCCTAGACTCTGTCGTGGGTTACGGGTTTGATGTATTACGTTTGCGGATCAGATTATAGACTTGGGCAAGTAACCTTAGGGTTGAGCGTCCTGGATAGGTGTAATGTTGATTAGTGGTCCGGTTATAGTTGGTTGTCGGATGACGACCTCCAGATCAGTGATCTCTAGCATGGACTTATATCGGTAGCTCGTATTAATTGGGAGTGGATGATGTGTGTATTTCACTCTGCGAACAACGATGGGGAGACCATTGATTTTGACTTAGGATGGAGTTAACTCTAGGTACCATTTTGAGGTAGAGGATGAGGTTCTTCATACAGTACAAACATTCTTACGGTGTGAACACTGTTAGCTCTTGGAGATGCCTTGTGGGCATACCAATGATCTAACCACCACTTGGATTTGACGGGGCTAGTGTCGTTAGGGTGTTTAGATTGAGCTGTGATCATTCATAGATGATACAGTGACATATTCTTGATTGGGAATTTGAGCAAAAGTTGGCGTCTTTGGTTGTTTAGACACTTTTGTCGATCATATCAGGAGGGCTTAGGCTGGAGATTATTATTTTCAGTGTCTCCGAGGTGAGGTAGCCTTAGGATAACAAATAGACAACAAATAGAGTATTTAGGTGATGTGGACGGAATATTTTATTCCGTGATAGATTGTGTGGTCTTGAGTCACCCTCAGTCTTGGAGGATCTACTTTCGGTGATGCATCAATCTAGGTTTGCAACTAGGGATTTGAAATGTTCTAATTCACGGAACATCATGAAAAAGGGACATCGATGATCTTGAATCTTACTATTCGGGTGTTGATTGATGCTATGGTAGGGTTATGGGCTCATAACCCACAGGAGTGTCAAAGAACTAGGAGACTTACTCTTGAAGAATTTCATACGAGAGAAAACATAGTACGTTGGTTTACAAAGGATGCATGAGTTGATTTGGGTGATCATTGATCAATTAACCAAATCCACACAGTTTTTCTTGATCAATAGGACGAACCTATTGGATCACCTAGTATAGATATATGGCAGAGAGATTACCAGATGGTAGGGATTACCCCATCTATCCATCAATAACAAGATGCAATATGCAATGATCAATACGCATAAAATAGAAATAGGTACAGAAATTAACTTCAAATACACATTCACCATGCACAGATTAGAAAACAACTAATCGATCCTTTGGTGCTTTATGGAATGGCTTTTTAAAAGGATAGTACCAATTCTCATGAAAGAAACATGCACGTACATAAATACCTGTAAATCTTTGCACACTGTTGTTGATGTCCAGCTTGAACCAATTGATTTGCCAACTCATGAAGCAAAGGAAGAACCCTTGGAGGAATTAGAGTTGGTGTCTTGTACACAGCAGCCTCCAAGCTTCTATGCTCAGGCTTTTTGCCATCAGCTTGATTTCCAGGTTGATCTGATTGTGGTTGCAAAGATTTAGGAAGGCAGTCAAATAAGCGGTCAGGCTCAATCGGTTTGCTGAAAACAAAAGACAAAAAAATAAAAAATAAAAAAATAAATTAAAGAATGCAATTTGGATGGACTAAAATTGATTGTCAATAAGATGCTGAATTGAACACTGTATTGGAGCTATTGATTGTAGAAAATAAGCTTTTAAAACATGATATATCTTTAAAACGATAATCTAGAAAGTAGTAAAAAATACAAAGTATATAGAGCTTGGAAAGCCTATACTAAACATGAACATGAAATATAGTATTTTGTAGAAGAAATGAAGCATACTCGCTATACCAAACCAAAGCGACAGTTTGAAGATTCAAAACCCACGGTTAGACAGTTCAAAAAAATTGATCCTTAATCTTAATTATCAAAACCAATTCAGAATTCAGTACGGTTAACCATCGGTTGTGGTTAATTGCCGATTATGATTATGATTAGGCCTTTGTATTTTAATTTAAAAAATATTTAAAAATTTATAAGTGAAAAATACTTATAAATTTTGGCAAGTAAAAAAAGGAAATTAAAACAGGACTTGAAAACTTATTTAAGTGCCCATGTATTCCTTTAGGGTATAGGAGACTTAAAACTCATGTAGTTTGATTTTCTTTTTACCCTTATTGCTTTAGAAAGTGATATTGTACTCAAAGACCTTTTTATCAACTCTTCGATATTGCTTACAATATCTAGCAATATATATGTGTGTGTGTATGTGTGTTATACCTAAAATATATTATTTTCTAGAATAGACTTCTAATTATTCCCTAGAATAAACTCTCTATTTATTTCTTAGAATAGACTACTCACTTTGTATATAAATAGACCTTACATCTTGTAATAAAGATCAAAAATTCTTTTGTTGTTTTGTTTTAACATGGTATCAGAGCAGGATAAGGTTACACGTTGCTTTCCTCTTTCTCTCTGTTTTTTCTTTCTTTTTTTATTCTTTTCCTCCTTTTTCTTTGGCACTTCATTCGTGTGAACTCATCACGCTTCGTTCGTGCAAACCCATCACACTTCGTTCTTCGAGTTTTTTCTTAGATGCAATCACGCACATCTTCTCCTCTCACCAACACCAGTACCGCCGCCGCCGCCTCCTCCTCCTCTTGCCAACACCGGCGATGCGATCACGTGTGTCCTCCCCAACTCCCGCAGACGTGACTTTGAAAGGCCACACGTTTTCCAGCCTACGATATGAGAGGTTAGCTTCTTCATCCCTCCCCTCGAATTATAATCTGCGAATAGATCGAGCGTGGATTAGGGTTCATGAACACGAACCCAACATCCTTCTGCTTTTGAAGCCCTATTTTTTCAACTTTAGTTTTTGATCATCTTCATGCTTTCATCGCTATTTGCTTTGCTAGACAGCGACGCCATCCTCAATGCCACATTTCTTGATGATTTCTTAGTATCGCACCTACCTTCCTGCAAGCCGAGATTTCCTGGCTCATATCTCTGTTTTCTGTGTTGTTTTGTGGTCCGAGCATCCTGTAGCCGCCACATCTTGGTCTTCTTTTTGCATAAAATAGTGAAGTTGGTCTTCTTTTTTTTTTAATAAAATAGCAAAGTTGGTCTTCTTTTTTTTATACAAAATAGCCAAGTTAATCTTTTTTTTACAAAATAGCGAAGTTAGTCTTCTTTTTTTTTTAACAAAATAGCGAAGTTAGTCTTCTTTTTTTTTACAAAATAGCGAAGTTAGTCTTCTTTTCTTTTTTACAAAATAGTGAAGTTGGTCTTCTTTCAGCTATGCTCCTTCCTTTTTGTCTCTTATTTCACGTACTTTGGAATAAAATTTTATGGTTGAAAATAAATCTACTATTATGATGGATGCTGTGTATGTGATGTCTAAAATCACAGATTACAAGTTAAATGATTTAAACTATTTAGATTGGAGTAAAACTGTTCGTTTGTATCGACGAAGTATTGACAAAGATGGGCATTTGACTGATAACCCTTCTCAAGATGATTCGAAGCAGACATGGCTGAGAGAGGATGCTCGTTTATTCCTTCAGATTCAAAATTGTATTGATAGTGAGGTAATTAATTTGATCAATCACTGTGAATCTGTTAAAGAATTAATCAATTATCTAGAATTTCTGTATTCTAGAAAAGGAAATATCTCCTGTATGTATGAGATTTACAAAGCTTTTTACTGTGTGAAAAAGAAAGATCAACCATGATTAATTATTTTATGGTATCCAAGAAGGCATATGAGGAGTTTAATATGTTGCTGCATTTTAGCCCTGATGTGAAGGTTCAACAACGCCAATGATAAAAGGTGACTATCATAAGCTTCCTTACTGGCTTATCTCTTGACTTTGAATATGCCAAATTACAAATTCTCTCTGGTTCTAAGGTCTCCTCCTTACAAGATGTAGTTAGTCGCATTTTCCTTATAGAAAATATTACTCCTGTTCCACTTAGTGGTGCTTTGGTGAGTCGCAATACTAATTATATGCCTAAAAAATTAACTATTCATAGTGGAATAAAGGAGGAGGCTCACAAGACATTGAAACTCGAATGTCGAATTTTAATGGTATTATATACAACTATTGTCATAAACTAGGTCACACAGTTTGAGTATAAAAAGCTTTGGTATAAAAATCAGCAAAAACACTTGGCTCATATTGCATCCACTAATAATATCCTTGATAAATCGGTTCTTATCTCTGCAAATGAATTTGTCAAGTTTTCTCAATATCATGAATCACTCAAAACTTGATCTTCCTCTGTCACTGCTATTGCTGATTCAGGTAATCACAACATCTATCTTATTTCCTCATCCTCTAAATGGGTCATTGATTCTAGGGTCATAGATTATATGACAGGTAATTCTAGTATCTTTTCTACTTTTTCACATAAATATAAGACTCCTATTGTTACTTTAGCTGATGGGATTTGATCTTGTATTTGTGGGTCTAGCACTATCAATCCTACTCCTTTTCTTTCTTTATCCTCTATCTTACATTTACCTAATTTATCTTTTAATTTGCTCTGTGATAGTCAATTAACTCATAATCATAACTGTTATATCTCATTTTTCCTGATCATTGTTTATTTCAAGATCTTTTGACGAAAAAGATTATTAGTAAAGGACATGAGTCTGGAGGCCTCTACATTCTTGATCCACCTATCCCAAGATCCTTTGCTTGCTCGAGTGTAACTTCTCCTTTCGAGGCTCATTATAGGTTAGGTCATCCATCTCTTCCTTTGCTCAAGAAACTTTGTCCATAATATTATAGGGTGTCTTCATTAGATTGTGAACATATCAGTTTGCAAAGCATCACCGTCTTAGTTCAAGTTTAAGAATAAATAAGCGTGCTATTATTCCTTTTGAGTTAGTTCATTCTAATATTTGGGGTCCTTGTCCTATTTTGTGTAAACTTAGTTTTAGGTATTTTGTTACTTTTATGGATGATTATTCTCATGTAACCTGGTTATATTTAATGAAAAATCATTCTGAGTTATTATTTCTTTTTTGTGCATTTTGTGCCAAGTTTAAAATTCAATTTAATATGTTCATCTGTACTTTGCGAAGTAATGATGCCAAGGAATATACGTCTAGTTTATTTCAATCTTATATGAGTCAGAATGGTATGCTTCATGAAACTTCTTATGTTGATATTCTATCCCAAAATGGTGTGACTGAGCGTAAGAATAGATATCTTCTTGTGACTTCACAAACCCTTTAATTTCAAATGAATGTTCCCAAAACTTTTTGGGCAGATGTGATTTCTACGACATGTTTTCTCATTAACCGCATGCCTTCATTTGTCCTTCATGGTTACAAAATTCTGGTTCCGAATAAGTCATTGTATCCTGTTAATTCTATAATATTTGGTAACACTTGTTTTGTTCAGGATGTTCGTCCACATGCCACTAAATTAGATTCCAAGTCTTTGAAGTGTATCTTCTTTGATTATTCTCATCTTTAGAAAGGTTATAGGTGTTATTGTCCCAGTAATAACAAATATCTTGTCTCAATTGATGTCACCTTCATGGAAGACACATCTTATTTCCAATCCTCACTTATCCCGACTTTTCAAAGGAAAGATGATGATTTATTGGTATATTCTATCACATCCTCTACATCTGTCTCGGAACCAACTCTTGTTAAGCCTCCTATTATTCAAGTATACTCCAGGCGTCAATCTCTTGATTCATGTCTTGCTCCTACTATTTCATCATATCCAACTTCGAGTGATGATCTTCTATTGCATTACGTAAAGGTAATCGCCAGTGTACTTATCCTATTTCTTCTTTTATTTCTTATAATGGCTTGACGTCTTCTTCTTGTACTTTTATTGCTTCACTTGACTTTATTTCTATTCCAAAATTGTTCGTGATGTCATATCTCATCCTGGTCGGAAAGATGCAATGATAGAGAAAATGAAAGCTTTGGATGATAATGAAACTTAGGACTTGGTAGATCTACCTTCAGAAAAATAAGCTATTGGATGTCAATGGGTATTCACAGTTAAAGTCAATTCAGATGGGTCAGTTGCCAGACTGAAAGCCCAGTTGGTGCAATCATGCTCTAAGCATTATTTACTTTTGATGTTTGGTTAAATAAGTTTAAGTTAGGCAATGTTCGTGATCTAACATGAAAATTGAGTAAGCAGGTACAAAGGAAAGTCCAAGTATGAAGACTTGGCAAGGGAAGTCCAAGAAGATTGTCTTGGCGGATGAAGTCCCGGAGGTATGGTCTCTTAGCAAAAGAAGACTTAATATAACAAAGCCGAGGGAAGTACTTCAAGGCGAGCGGAAGGATGTGGAGTTGAGGGCTCAGAAGCATCCTAAAGGTGCAAAGCTGATGGAAGGCGTTTGAAGGCATAATTCTACGCTAAGGGAAAACAACAATGTCACATTCATGAGGTATCAGTCGATTGATCAGTCGACTGATACACCGAACTGAGAATTCAGTCGACTGATAAGAGAAATTAGTTGACTGCTACCCAACACCAGACCAAACAAAAAGATCAATCGACTGAGTCAGGTCACAGTCGACTGATATGTTATCGTTTCAAGCTGATGGCAGAAAATCAAACGCAATCTACAATGACCGTTGAAGCTCATCAGTCGACTAATGATGATACAAGTCAACTGATATCGAGGATAATACAAAAGTAAATTTCAAAGCTTGAAGAAGACACAATTTGATCTTCTCATCTTTTCTTGCATGTTCTGAGATCTCCAAGTTTACAAACTTTCAATTTCTTCCTCTAAAATCACTCTTATATTGTAAGAAGAAGAGATCATCTTGTAAAGGTTTCTCTATTTTCAAGCTTGATTTGAAAAGGAAAAGAGTATAGTGGAGATAGGTTGGTTGGGTGTGTGGAACCTTGAATTAGTCATCTTTAGGAGGTGGAGACCAAGTAAATTAAGGGAGTTAGCATTGTTTTAATTGTTTTTGATTTTATCTATATTTTTCTTGTGCTTCCGCTAACAATTTAGAGATAAAATCGAAGAGAAGTTATTCGCCCCCTCTAGCTAGACGCAAAGGTCCTAACAAGTGGTATCAGAGCTTGGATCACATCGGTAGAACTCACCGTCAACCGAAGCATCAAGATGATGTTTCAAGAGGGATATGACACTGCTCGACCACCTTTCTTTGATGGCAACGATTTCACATATTGGAAATGTAGGATGGAGTATTATTTAATGAATGATATTGAAATTGATTTAGTATTGTAGATGATTTCGAGAAACCAAAGGATGAGTTCGAAGCACCTCTTCCAACCAAGGAGTGGACAAAAGAGATGTCCAAGAAAGCTCAAGCGAGTGCAAAGGCCACAACTACCCTATAATGTGGACTTTCCAAGGAGCAATTGAACAAGGTTGGACCATTTAACTCCGCTAAAGAGCTTTGGAAAAAACTCATTGAGTTGAATGAAGGATCAATCGAATCAAGGAGAGTCAAGAGAGATCTCTTAGTGGGCCAACTTCAAACCTTCACCATAAAGACCAATGAGACCGTGAATCAAATGCATGGTAGATTCAAGGAGATAATAAATGATCTTTATGTAATAAATGAGAAAATTGACAATCGGTATCTAGTAAGGTATGTTCTTCAATCCTTTTCTAGAACCACCTTATGAGCATCAATGGTTGATACGTATAAGATCTCTAGAGATCTTTCAAAAGTTATGCTTGATGAATTATTTTGTAAGTTTGAACTACATGAACAAGTTAACGTGTCATCCAAAGAGAAAAGCATAGCTCTTATTGTAGGGAAGGAGAAGAAGAAAAAGAAAGAAAAGAAGAAGAATCTTCATCATCCGAGTCTGATCAAGATTCTTCGGATAGCGATGAGAGATGTCGGCTAGTGAAGTGGATCATTATGTCAAGAAGATGATGGGAAGAACAAGAAAATTTACAAGGAGGGATGTGAAGAAGATGTTTCAACCTTCAAAAGGTAAAAGTGGTCAAAGTTCAAGTTTTAACACTAATGTCATTTGTTATGAATGCAACAAGAAAGGACACATCAAGCCAAATTGCCCGGAATTAAAAAAAGAAGAAGAAAAGGAAAAGAAAAAGAAGGAGAAAAGAAGGAGGCAATGGTGGCTCAAGCTACATGGGACACACTAAGCATTGACTCATCGGATGAAGACGAGTTGTTATGTTATGAGGCACATGACATTTATGGCGTTTGAAGATAATAAAGAAACTTCAAACGAGGAAGAAGTTTCAAGTGAAGAGAACTCAAGTGATGAATCATCATCTAGTGACAATGAGGTAAAAGAATCTCCCAAAATGGAATTTCTTTATAAAACTATTGCTTATCTCAAGAATGCTTTGACTATGTCACAATCTAGGGTTAAGATATTGAAAGGAGAACTTAAGTCTATTAGGAGTAATGCATGTATGCATAGTGAATCAACTATATCTAAGGAAGAAAATAACGATTTGAGAAATCAAGTTATTGACTTAAGAACATATTTAGAGAAATTTACAAATTAGTCAAAGTATCTTGATATGACTCTTGGTAATGAAAGAGTCGTTTACAATAAGGCCAGATTAGGATATAAATCTAAGACTAAAGAGGTTGCCTATATTTCTCTTATAGGAAGAAATGATACACCTAAGAAGCAAATCATTAAAAGCAATATAAAGCAAACTTGGGCCCCTAAGAAGTATTTGAATGATATTATTGAATTAAATGCATGGGTATCAAAAGATTATGTGTTTCATATTATTTAGATAGAAGAAGAGAAGGTTCAAACATGTGGATTGTGGATAGTGGTTGCTCAAGGCACATGACCGGTGATGTGAGCAAGTTTTTTATAATTAACTACATAAAGAAAGGAACGGTATCTTTTAGAAATAGTGGGAAGCTCAAGATTATAGGTAGAGGTACAATTGAGGTATCACCTACAATTACCATCTATAAAGTGCTTCTAATTAAGAATATAGAATTTAATTTGTTTAGTGTTAGTCAATTGTGTGATGCTATATATAAAGTAAAGTTTCATGCAAATAAATGTTTGGTTAAACAAAATAGCTTGAAAAATATTATGTTGGAAGGGTATAGGAAAATAAATCTTTATTATATCAATTTTCCTATGTTTCTAACCTTTCTACTAAGTGTCTTATATCAAAAGAAGAAGAAGGATGACTATGACACAGAAGACTTGAACATATCAACATGAAGAACATAGCCAAGGTAGCTAAAATAGAGTTGGCAAAAGGACTACCAAAGGTCAAATATGTCAAGAATAAAATGTGTGATGCATGCCAAGAGGGCAAGCAATCTAAGTCATCACACAAAGATAAAACTCTAACTAGTACTTCTTTACTATTAGAATTGTTGCATTTAAATTGTTTTGATTGTCATAGTACTCCTTTATTGGTAGGAAATAAATATTGCTTTGTAATTATTGATGATTTTTCTAAATACACTTGGGTGTACTTCATGAAACATAAGGATGAAACTTTAGAAATAATCATAGAATTTAGCAAAGGGCTGAAAATGAGAAAAATCTCAAGATCAACCAAATTAGGAGTAATCATGGTGGAAAGTTTGAAAATTCAAACTTCTTTTATTTTTGTCTAGAAAATGGGTACAAATATGAATTTTCCTGTTCAAGAATACCTCAACAAAATGGGATTGTAGAAAGAAAAAAATCGAGCCTTGCAAGAAGTGGCTAGAATTATGCTTAATGCTTATTCTTTACATAGTTATTTTTAGCTGGAAGCAGTAAATATCGCTTGTTATATCCAAAATTATATTTTATTTCATTGATTTTTAGAAAACACACCCTTTGAATTATTTCATCAATTTTTTAGAAAAGACACTCTTTGAATTATTGAAGCTGGTATCATTCGGTTAGTTATGTATGTGGATGATATTATAATCACTGGAAGTGATACTACGGGAATTTTATCTCTTAAATCTTTTATTCTTACTCAGTTTCATATAAAAGACTTAGGGTTGCTAAAGTATTTCTTAGGTGTTGAAATTATGAGTAAAAAGGTATATTTTTATCTTAGAGAAAATATGCACTTGACCTATTGACTAAGACGGAAAAATTAGGAGCAAAACCTTATAGTACTCCAATAACTCAGAACATTCATCTCACAGAAGATAGAGAACTATTTAAACATTCTGAGAGAACTATTTTGAACATTTGGTTAGTGTTGTTAGTCAATTGATGTCATCCCCAACAGTTCATCATCGAGCAACATTAGGAGGTGGATGAAGATGTGAAGAAAAATGAATTAGGCAGTAGAGAGTTTACTGCTAAGGATAACAATGTCCTTCCTACAAATGATTTAGAAGCTAAAGACAAAAATCATGATAACAGGCATAATGAGGACAATGATTTTTAAAAAAATGAAGATGATTTTAATTATGGTTGTAGACAAAAACCAAGCAATTGAAGATCCTACGAATATTCAAATTCAGGAAGAAGTAAAACAAACTAAAGATGTTGATATGGATAAGCCCCAAGGTTATGATATAGATGGATCAGAGTTGGGTTCCTTCGGATTTGATGAAGAAATGAATGATGCGGATGGCAAGTCCAAAGAAGACAATGTCATTGATGAGGATGTTGTAGCAATCACAGTAGCATCTAAGAATGTGATTCCTCGAAAGAAAACTTTAAGTATTCGAGATGCTCGGGAATAAATTCAGATACCATCAGATGTCTCTTCTTCAAGTCAGATTGAAGAACAAAGTTGAATGAAATCTGATTAAAAGTGTTGGTTCGAATATGATCAACTTGGGGATAAATCAAGATACCATCAGATGTTCCTCCTTCAAATCGGACTGAAGAGCGAAGTCGAATGAAGTCCGATTAAAAGTATTCAATCCAAGAGAATTAGCTCAAGGATAAATTCGGATACCATCAATTAATTTTTAAAAATTAAAAAATACTAAAAGTGTATCGGTATGATATGATACAATACCGAAATTATAATGACCGAAACTTCGGCATGGATCAAAATTATAAATCATGATCAGAAATCATTATGTTTTAAGATAGACAAACAAATTATATGTAAATTCAAAATTTCCTAATTCAAAATTTCCTATGAGCAGAATTGGATGCATTAAGCTTAAAATTTCAATAAAATAAAATGCACTAAGCGTATAAATTAAGAATTTCAAGTTACTCTAAAAAAAATTGCAAGTAAGTTCCATACAAAATCCTAATTATTAGTCTATTCACAATTAACTCATAAATCCTATGGGCTTGGGGGGATTCAACATACTGATTATTTAATTTCATAAGTAACTCTTAAGCATAATTTATCTTTTTAAATGTATGCAATCTTAGAAGTTGCCTCAACTCTACGGTTAAACTTGTTGGAAGGTCATATGATATCTCTACTTAAATACATCAATACACATGATGTAAAAAAATAGTAAAGTTAATATGAATTGCTAGCCTGATCATGGTGGCAAAAGCTAGCAATCAATACACACGATTGCTAGCTTGATCATAAAGTGTATCATGATGATCAAATATACTGAATAATGTTATAAAGTGTAGATATATCAATAAACTTAGAATCATTATTTTTCGTGAATAAGAAAATCCTAACATATAGTGTGAATTCACAAAAAAAAACAACTCGAGCATAAAAAATTATGCTAAACAAATATGGCATCAATAAGATTATACATAAGTATTCTCATCAAACCTTTGATGAATCTAGATTTGTGTATAAATTGCTCCCAAAAGCTCTAAACAACTTAGATAGAGGAATGTTCTAAGGGACTAATGCCAGCATAAAAAAGAAGTATATAGAGCATTAAAGACCATGAAATATATAATGGCTTCTAAAAGAATATAATAATATTTTTCAATGAAAATAAAATATAGCTCCAAACATAGTTGTCCAAGAACAAGTTGTAAAGACATTAAATTGTCATTTAGTATAATGAAAAAAATGATTAACGATATTTTTTCAACTTCGGACGATCGGTCCGGTCTCACAGAAATTTCCCACCGGTCGTCAGGGTAAATCGGGAAACGCTCACAGTGGGCGGTCTAGAAGCCTAGCGTCTTAGGATTCGTGTTCCATTTGAAGGAAAAAATCCTACAAATACACAATAACTAGGGATCGAACCACGGATATTTAAGATAGCGATTAGTCACCCTACTACTGCACCATAGCCCCGAAAGCTAATGAGAATCATAGCACATATGTAATCTAGATTACGGACCCTTTGATAATGATGTGAACTTCTAATGCTTTCTATGATCAAGATAGCATATTTTGAAAACCCTAAAGGCTTCTCTAGAAAACCTTAAGACATCCAGAAAAATATAATGCTACTGTAACATTTTTCAAGACTGTGACTTTATTCATGATTAATCTCATATCAAACTTTTCAATTTATCTCATCATATTCGGTGTTTAAATGCATGATTGTGACAAAAAACACTTTGATGGATTAATTGTTTTAATTATTCTAACAAAAAAAAAGTAAACAGAGTCAAACAAAGAAATATAATTTGTGCACCTGTAAGTGGCTAAGAGTTGCTTGAATTCTTCTTCTAGCTTCAGGATGGCCTTTGCTAGCAAACTATTTGAATGGTTCAGTGCCCTATCATAATTCTTGAGGCTTTTATTTGAGCTAAAAAATTGTACAGTTCGTTTCAACGAATCCACTGCTACAAGATAACTTTCAAGATCCTCATGTGGTCCTCTTAGTATTGTAGCCTCTGCCTTTAACAAATGCATGAAATCCCAACAGAATTAATAATCATGATATTATAAAATACTCAGAAAAACAACAGAGTTTGATCATACCAATCAAGTATTTGTTCTTAGTTATCTCTGTCTGATTTGTAATTTAGCATGACAATTTAAGATAATACACTGAACATTGGAATAATAAGTATATAGAATTTCAACTTTTGTCAATTCAATAAAAGAAAACAGGTTATGTAGTTAGAGTTATAGAGTATAAATATTTTTGAAAGAACTAGAAAAACGTTGAGCAGAAGGTTCAAATAAAATTAAGGATAAGTAATTATGAGTAGAGATAAGTAGGGGTATTCGGTATGGTATATCGAACTCTAAACCTGTATACTATATATCGTACCAAAAAAATGGTATAAAAAATCATATTAATACCAGATCGAATTTTCGAACAGGAAAGAAAATGAAAGAGATCATGCTACGGAAAGAAAGACCATCCAACTTCGCTCTATCTGACTCAGCTCAAGAGAGAAGACTTTAATAAAGCTGAGTGGTTAGCCACGGCAGGGGAAAGTAGAAAAACTGACATATTGATAACCAGGCTTGATGACTTCCACCACGGCGACACATAACATGTTTCTTTACTCACATCGAAAACTTTATCTGTACGTTCTCTTCATGGCCTGAGGATAGTCGTAAATAGCCTTTAATTTGGGGCAAACTATCCTTTGATTCAAGGAAGAATTGCGAATATAAATTTCATAAAGTTTATATTCAAATTTAAGTATTGACGATATAATATATGCGGTATATCAATACTAAATCTCATATCAATATTGATATCGATATCGATACTCATATCGAAAAATTCAGTATAGTATAATATCGTATTAAAATTTTTGGTATATTAATAATATTGATATGATTCGATATATTTTGGTATGTGTGATATATTGAATTTTTGGCATTTGTCTCCAACCTTAGAGATAAGTATAAATACAAAACAAAATCTCATTTTGAAGCATAATTAAGTAACTTTAATAGCTACAAACCTGGCTTGAAACGTCAAACTGTGCCAAGATAAGTTCCGTCGTCTTCAAAGCCTTGTCAATGTTCTCGTGAGCCATTCTAAAGGCGTGCGTCCTTACCTACCGAATATAATCTTAATTAAATGCCACATTTTTCCCATATATGAGAAATTGGTGAATCGAAGAGATAATAGAGCTGGGAAATAAGAACTAAAAATGGAGAAAAAAAAAGAAGAAAAGAAAGAAATGGAGGACCTGGATGGGGCGCATGGCAGCCTCAAGGGCAGAGAGTCGATGGTCGAAGGAGCCAAGGATGGCGACCATGCTTTCCGTGTTGCTCTGACTCTTCTCCAGTGATTCTTTCAACAAACTCGCCCTTCTCGAAAGAGAAGCGATCGTCTGCGGCACAGCCATGATCTCTTCTTCCTTCTGATCTCTCCCTCTTCAACTTCCCCTCTTTCGATATGAAGTAGCAATGCAAAGCGAGCCATTTGGTGAGCAGGTGTAACTCAAGCCTTTTTAGTCGGAGGCGATTTGTGTTTGTGCATCATTAGTGTAAATGGAGAGATTAAGAGCACCACGTGTAAATACTAAATAGTGCAACATCAACCATAAACTTAATTAAGAGCCAATTTATCGCATTAAAAATTAAGAGAAAGAATGATGGTGAAATTAATGATTGATTTGTCTAGTATCAATTTATAAAATTAAATTTAAAAAACAATCTAATTAATTTTTGAGTAATGATGAAGAGTGAATTTGGGAGAGTGAAAATTATAGTAAATGGCGTGCAATTAATATGTACATGTTCGATCGTCGATCGGACACCACCGGCGGCCTCTGATTGCCGTCCCGAATCAAACTATACCTTGGGAGGACGGTGAACTCGTCAGGATCGCCGGCAACGGTGAACCCATCGAAATCGACGGTCAATGATGCGAGATCGCAATTGTGGCGATCCCCGACGGGTTCACCGTGCCCCCCAGGGTATAGTTTGGTTCGGAGCGGCGGCCGAAAGTAGTGTCCGATCGACGATCGGACATCGGACGTGCCGTCGATTGATGGTCAAAATTTTCACCGAGGCATTCACTTTCACTGTGCGTATCATTACTCTTAATTTTTATCTTTACTTTTATTTTGACTTAAATTAAGTTTCTAGTTATTATTATAAAAATTAATTAAGAGTGAAATGTAATTTTAAAATTTAAATATTATAAAATTAATATTAAAAATTAAAATATTTTCATAATTTTTAAAACTAAATTAGTTAAATCCTAATTACATAAAATTTTAACTATTGTTTCTGATTAAAAATTCTAATTAAACTAGTTGGGATTTTCAATCTAACTAATTAATTAGATTGGATGACTAAAATTAAATCCAAAAGGCTATAAATAACAAGTCTATGACTCTAATGTATCTCCCCCTTAATGCAACTACTACCAACACCATCTAGAAATTATGGTTGCTTTAAGCCCGAGTATCAACCATCTACTCAAGACTGATCAAGGAATTAGTATTTTGAGTGGGTTTGAAATTAATATAATAAATTATATATTATTATTATTTAAAAAAATATAATAAATTATATATATATATATATATCATTACATTACATTATTATATTATTCAACAAAACAATTATAAAGATAAAATGAAAAAAAGGATGAAAGTCTTAGGGGGTGTTTGATTTACTTCATTTTCTATTTTTATTTTTCAGAAAATTATATTTTTTTATTTTCTAGAAAATGACTTTATTTCATTCTCTAACTTTTCAGAAAACGCTATATCTTTTTCTGGAAAACAAGACTGAAAAATATAAACCGAATACATTTTCCAGAAAACCGCATTTTCTACGGAGGAAAATAAGCAAACCAAACGCCCCCCTTAATCTCTTTTATGATCATCTTAACTAGCTCCAATGATAAGAAAATGTAAAATAAAAACGGCTCTGGTTGAAGGGGGAAAAGGACTTTGGAGTTGCTGAAAACAACAAAAAGAAGGGGGAAAATGGAGGATTTCTACTCTTGAGAAGAGAAAGAAGAAACAAGAGAAAAAACAACTAAGGTACGGTTAAGAAGAAAAAAAAACAAAGAGAAGGAAGGTGTTAGGGCCCAAGGATATTCATATCTCCATAATAATATGATATTATTCATTTTGGGTCTAATGTTAAATACAACAATTCGAAAATTGATTCAGAAAATTTTTTCGAAAAATTTTAGGATTCCGGGTCTGATATGAGATCTGTTTTGTATAAAGGAGTTGATTTTTGATGCGGAAATGTGGATTTGGGAGTTTGCTCTATTTTGGAAGTTGATTTTGGATTTCTTATGATGTCTCGCATTTTGGGTTTATGCAATTGATTCCCTGATGTTGGTTTCCTTATTCCATTGTGAGGTTGATTTTGGGTTCTACTTAGTTCTTGGGTCACTCTGAGTTTGGATGAATTAGGTTTTCGATTGAGAATGGTTAGCTAGATCAGAGGTAATTCTGAATTGGAGAAGTTGGTTTCTATTTTGGATTTCTTGTCTATTGTTGTGAGTTCAGCCCTAGAATTTGATCGGATTTGTAGATGTGTAGTGGATCTTTGCTGTTTTGATTATAGTGTTGGGATCTCCCTGCACCAAAACATAAAACGCAGCGGAAACAAGATCCCTTAAGCGATCCATGCGAAAGAAAAACTCATACAAAGTTCATCTATCTAATAGATCTATCTACAATATATACCTTTGGAGCGTGCCCTTCATTTATCCCGCTCATCCAAGATGCGTCGGATCTCTTGCACGTTCAAGCATCCGTGCCTCTATTCGTATCCACACGGACACGATCTCTCAACTTCGAGAAGAACTACCTTAGTTGTGCTAGCAACTTGAGGTAATTCACAAGACCACCGAGAACCCAACAAGGGTTTCGGCCAAGGAGGAGAAGAGGAAGAAGAGAGGAAGGGAAGAAGTGAAAAATAATCACTTGTCATTCAAAATGACTAGACTCTCTTTTATACCCATCCCGTGAATATGAAGAGTCTTTTGTCTCTTTGACTTCCCTTCAATAAAGCCAATAAAGAGCACATCTTTTTCATGTGACTCTTCACCTTCTCTTCATCTAATGAAGAGAGACTTTTCTCTTTCCTTCATTAAACACTTTAATGGATTTCCCCATGCAATTCCGACCGGGCCTCTCGGGCTTCCGACCAGGTCTCCTGACCAAGTATGCCGAGCAAGTCGCCGAGCTCCCGACCCAGTCTGCCTAGCTGCCGAGCTCCCGCCCAGTCTGCCGAGCGTCGAGCTCCCGACCAAGTCCGTGAACTCCTGACCCGAGCTCCCGAACTAGTCTCCCGAGTTCCCAACTCGAGCTCTCGATCAGATCTCCCGATCAGATCTCCCGAGTTCCCAACTCGGGCTCCCGATCAGATTTCCCGATCGGATCTTCCGAGTCCCCAACTCAGGCTCCCGATCAGACTTCCCGAGTTCCCAACTCGGGCTCCCACTCAGATTTTCCGAAGCATCATGTCCTTAGTGTGTGACCCAATAGGTTCTCGTGATGTTGGCAATGCGCCTAAACACCTTAGACACATAAGAAATGAGCGACATCTAGCAATGCATCATTGCTACCCAAGTAACAAGAAAAGTCGAGATCCGACTAAACCTTTGTGACTATAATAATGTATGACCTTGTCCTTCTATCCTTGATATCTAGATTGACCAATGAGGTATAGACTGTATCATCCTCGATCAATCTTTGTGTTTCTTGATCCCCGAGTAGACTCACTCAAACAAATGAGCTCAATATCTCATATTGACTCATTTGAGCATGACCATGCGTTTTAGCAGTCCTACTCGATCAAGGGGCCCACAGCTATCACTCTCGTTTTATGGGAGGGATAGATCTCATCTACATCACTCACATCCCTCCGCATAATTCATTACATACCCAGTGATCGCCTTTATAGTCCACCCTGTTACGGGTGACGTTTGACAATACCAAAGTACATAACTCCTTATGTAGGGAACCGTAGTGACTTCAGGTCTAAGGACTATTTATATCAATAGTCACATGAGAAAGTTTATGACACTCATATGGCAATCTATGAAACTTTTTCATGGCGGATCAATTCAGTACACATTCTCTAATGTATATCCATGTGTCAACTTGATATCACATATCCATGACTTGTGAGCTCAAGTCATCAATTGACCTACATGCTAGTCTCCATGCATTAATATTGTCCTTGAATATTAATGTTTGACTAGGAATAATTTAGTGTAGTGTTCTCTACATTATCTCACTATCGATTCAACCAATCGATATAATGTAGATAAGAACCTACTACACAAGGACATTATTATACTTAGTTATTCGGCACAAAAATACAATAAGTATAATAACCAAACATGCCTTTATTAATGATAGAATATGATACAAAAGGTCCCTAGTCAATCATCACATAATTGGCTCTAGGACTTCTGCTAACATATAGCATGGAGCTGGATGGTTTGATCCAAGCGTCTGCTGTGAGCTCATGTTTAGGATCTGAGCTAGCTTTGCATGAGTTGTAGGAGTGTAGGTTTGGGGTTCCATGGACTATGATTGCGCTCTTGTGATTAGGAGTTTTGATACTATGTTGCCATGAGTAGTTTGAGAATATTTTATCTTTACTTCTTAAATTCTTGCCGTGATGCTCAACTTGGAGATTTTGAGTAGATGATGGAAATCAATTAGGCAAATGGCTTAATTATGGTTGTGATGTATAGCCGTGTGTTATTTTGGGGATTACATAGGAATAATTAATAATTAATCATTTGATTTAGATTTATTAGATGATTATGGTAATTGGGATTAACCCTAAAATAGTTTAGGGACATATTTGGCTAGTTACTACTTATGTAAATAGCTAAATAGCTATGTCCTTCGATACAGGACATTGACTTGATCAATTATTATGGATTTTTGGACGGGGGATTCTTTTCGCTACGAGCACCTACTTTGGAGATGGGCACCCTTTCCTTGTCATTGTAGATATTCTTTTATTATTCATGGCTTATTTCTGGATTACAGTAAGATCATTATCTTATATCTGCTTTTGTATATCTCACCACTTGATACTTAGCTCCTTGATCTTTGAGATACTCATGTCAATATGATCTCTAATTTTGTTACTCCTACTCTGTATAGTATGCACGTGTGATCATGTGCATAGGAGTAGTGATAGGACACATCATACCTGACATTAGCATTAGGTCATGATTCATGATTTTAGATCTGTGCATGTTATATCGGTGATTGGAGGACTAGATGGTGGATGTTGGATGTGTTAGTGTCATGCACCATCCCTGCATACTTGCATACATGTCAACCCTTGATTTCCTTATAGTTGAGACTGGTCGTCAGTCATATAGGACCTGCTCTCGCGATCACTCACGGGTTAGTGGTTATCGGAGTGTGGGCAGTTTTCCTCTGTCATATGTAGGATTCGAGCTTAATATGAACATTTGGACGAGGGAGATGAGTTCATGGACTTGAAGACGGTTAACACGATCTATATATAAGGCGGGTATGTTTTTTTTCTTGGTCTCTGTAGTTTATTTATCTTAGTGCACGAATGTTTATTATGGATTAGGTTGCTTTACTCAACTTGTATTTTGTTATCATGTGCTTGATACATAAGTGTTTGATCTTTGAGATGTTCTAATTATGTTCATACAGTCTCAACCTTGGTTTTTTATGTTAGCGTTACAGAAGTTACGGGAAGAGGAAGAGGCACCTCTTCCTCTTCATCTTCCAACGTTAATAACTTTTAATACCTCCATTGATGGAGGTAGAGGAAGAGACTTCTTCCTCTTATAAAGTCGCGTCCAAATGCAATCCATCGGGAGGAGACAGAGAAGAAGAACAGGAACATTTGTCAAGAGAGGGATTTGGTTTGTGACAAAGTCGGAGTAGTCCTCGGTGATTGTTCTCGTGACTGCAAGCGATCAGAAGAAACAGAGGAAGAAGGAGATCCTTGTAAGTATGATTTACTTGTGATCAATTCATGCTTAAAATCTAATATTAGTATCAGAGCGTTTAGATTATAAGAGCATGAAAAAAAATTACCATGAAATCATCGATTCTTCTCTTTTGTAAATGGGTGAAATCGTGCGGACGATCATCCCATGGCCGACGATCGCATCACGCGCGCGGACTGGAGCCTGATCGGTCATTGTGGCTGATCAGGCAGGGGACGAGTAGTTTTAATAAAAAAAATTTGGTTTTATTAAAACCGGCAAAAATGATGTCTAAGAGGAGGTTCGAACAACCGACCTCACCATTGAAAGGGAAGTGGCTCGACCAGAAGCTATGATCGATAATTAGTTTAGTTTTGGAACAATTAATTTAAATTAGACTCAAATTTAGCTTAATGAGATTAGGTTGGTCCAATCGGTTTGGTTCAAACCATTAGTTGGTTTAACCAAACTAGTTTGATCAAATAATCTGAACTAAACTAACTGATTTGATCACTTCTTGGCCCCTGTTCAATGTCCCAGTCAGAGTTTGTCTCCGTCGTGTTCTTCTTTTGCCGGGTGAAAATCCAACATAATCGTCGGAAACTAGCGACTATGTGTCATGGTTGTTTTCTCCCTGAGAAGAAGAGGAAAGGGCAAAAAGATGTCCAAGGATCGAACCATAGACCTCTTCCAAGGGAAGAGACGCTCTACCATAAAGCTGTGGCAAAAGTTATTTGTAACTTGTTCAATTAATTTGAACCAATCTATCCAATTAGACTTGTATTAAATCATTAGTTGGTTTAATCAGATTAGTTTGGTCTAATCATATCAAGTTTTGGTTCAAACCATTTGTTAGTTTAACCAAATCAGTTTGGTCCAATCAGGTCGGGTTTGGTTCTAACCATTGGTTGGTTTAACCAGACCAATGTGGTCTAAAATATAACCAGTCTAATTGGTTTAATAAATAAGTTTGGCTTAAACGTGAATGGGCTTAAAATTAAACAATAACAATAAGATATCTAATTAGATCAGTTCTAATAAGGACAAAGGAATAAGTTAATACTTGAGATCTAATTTCCAAATCAATCGGTCCAGTGTGTTAATCAACTGGAGTTCCTCAAATAAAGAAGATTTGTTTTTCTTATTTTCTTATGATTACGTGTGTTCTATGCATATATATGTGTGAATTGAAATGAACCAGTTTTGTTACTGGATTGCCAATTTTGTACTGACAATAATATTTTTCAATTCCACATGCGAAAGATGATATACACGATCACCTATCTCGATGTGTGACAGAATGAGCTGAGGGAGGCAATTGAGGAGATAGAGCAAAGTCTAACATAAAATGGATTATATTAACAACTGCACTAGTGTTTGTCCTAGTGGCAATGACATTAGCTTATTTAATTTGTTAAAGTTTTGTTATTGTTATTGTCGTTATGTACGAACAATATTGGCCTATTTAGTTTATGAAAGTCATGTGATATAGACTGTTGTTTTGTACAAACAGTATTATTTTATGAAAAAAGGTCATGTTATATGTTAACAAATCTTACAAATGATTAGTTCATTTTTACAAATGATTAGTTCATTTAATGATTAGTTCATTCTTACACATGATTAGTTCATTTAATGATTAGTTCATTTAAACAAATGATTAGTTCATTTGATGGGATGTATGTAATATAATTGATCAATGTTGATTAGATTAGATTATACGAATGATGAGTGAAAACGTAGTTATCACTTGATTTTGTAAACCAATTCTAATTTACAACGAGTCAATCATAAGTTATATGCATATAAATTACACTTAGTCAATAAATAATGTGTTTATTTGTGATAGATCATGACAACTAAGAATATCATAGCTAAACTGAATAGAGAGAAATTATATGGGGATAACTATAAAATATGGCATCTCAAGATACAATATGTTCTTGAGAAATAAGAAGTTCTAGAGGATGTAACAGTTCATGGAAGAACCTGCTGATGGTTCAATAGCACAACATAACTTGATCTTGATTCCTATAGGGCATAAAAGAAAAAGGACTCCACTACTAAGGGCATATTGATTAGTTCAATGATAGACGACCTGATATTTGAGTATAAGTCATTACCATCTGCTCATGCCGTCAAGGTAGCCCTTAGAGAGAAATGCAGTGAAGTTAACTTGAGCAAGCTTCGTCAACTGACAATTAAGTTTGACAGTTGTAAAAAGTACCCGAATATTACCATGGCCCAACATCTGAGGGTATTGGGGAATATAATTCGGGAGCTAAAGGCTGCTGGTCATGAGTTGACCGATGAACAATAGGTTCAGGCAATTATTTGTTCCCTTTCTGATTCTTGAGAAACGATGAAACAGAACCTTACTCACATTGAAAGTATCAGGACTTTCATTAATGTCTCACGCCAATTGAATTGGAGGCGGAGAGAATAGAATCCATAAGGATTTTTAAACAAGCTTCTGTAGCTGAAGGTTCTGGATCCAAGAATAAGAAAAGATGGTTCAAGAAAGGAAAGGGAAAAAGAAGCTACTGTTGTTGCTCGGCAAAACCCAAACAAGAATAAGTTTCATGAGCATTATGTTGCTAGTTCAATGTTGTTGGTTGATTCTTATCCTTTGTGGATTATAGATTCAGGAGCAACGAAACATGTAGCTCATGATCGAGCTACATACGTGGAGTACCGTTGGGTACCAGCTGGCAATAAGTGGACATATGTGGGAAACAATGCAAGAATTGAAGTCAAAGGAATTGGCACTTGCAAACTCAACCTTCGTGGTGGGCGTACCTTGTTTCTGCATAATGTCCTGTATGCTTCTGAGATTCGACAGAATCTGATTTCTGTTAATTGTCTTCTTGAATAGGGTTACTGTTTGAACTTTTACAGTCGTTGTGTAGAATTTAAAATTGACTCTGTATTAATTGGATATGGTTATGTATCAAACGGTTTCATGGTTCTTGATGTAGAACCAGATGTTAATTGTGGAAATAATGGTTGTTTTTCAAACATTGCTCTTACTAGTGATGCTGATGTTAATGATGAAGTTTGGCATGCTAGATTGGGACATATAGGACAAGAAAGAATAAATAGATTAGCAAGAGAGGGTCTGCTTGGCACTGTGCTAAAGTTGACTTGTCTATATGTGAGCATTGTCTTGCAGGAAAAATAACTAGGAAACCGCTTGGTAAGGCTATTAAGGCTGAATCACCATTGTAATTAATTCATTCGGATATTTGTGGTCCGATGAACATGAAGGCTAGACATGGTAGTTCATATTTCATTACATTTATTGATGACTTCACGCGTTTTGGTCATGTGTATTTGATTTCTCATAAATCTGAAGCATTAGATTGCTTTAATCATTATTTGAACGAAGTTGAGAATCAATTGGAACGTAAGGTTAAAACCTTTCGCACTGACCGTGGAGGTGAATATTTGTATGATCAGTTCAAGATAATATGTAATGAGAAAGGGATTATTAGACAGTTAACTATCCCTGGGACTCCACAGCAAAATGGAGTTGCTGAAAGAAGAAATCGAACTCTTCTTGAAATGGTTAGGTCGATGATGGCTTAAGCTAATTTTCCTATTTCCTATTGGGGAGATGCATTATTAGCAACAACCTACATACTTAACCGGGTGTCTTCTAAATATGTTCCATCTACTCCATATGAACTTTGGATAGACAGAAAATCAGATTTAAGTAATCTGAGACCATGAGGGTCAACTGCTTATATTCATGATAAGACTCACAAATATGGAAAATTAGGACCCAGGGGTAGGAAGTGTATCTTTGTAAGATATTCTAATACCTCTAAGGGTTATGTTTTTATTGGTGAACAACAAGATGGAACCATCTCTGAAATTGAGTCAAGAGATGATACTTTTCTCGAAACTGAGTTCCCAACGAGAGGTGAAGTTGATAAATCAACTCCTCCATTTGCAATAGAGGAGGAGGATATTGTTCCTCTATCAACGAATCAGGAATCACAGGAGATACCTGAATCTAGTCGACCTAGTGGGAGTAAATGGCCTATAAATGAATTAGTTTCTCAATAGTCAAACCTGCGAAAAAGCAATCGTAAGATTATTCCTCGGAGAATGTTTGACATTGAAAATGAGACATTAATGATTCTCCCAGTTGATGATGAAGAACCTCAAACGGTTGAGGAAGCATTAAAATACTCAGTTAAGGAGAAATGGAAAGTTGCAATGGATGAGGAAATGAAGTCCATGAGAAAGAATCAAGTTTGGGATTTAGTTGATCTTCCTCCGAGCCGCAGGGCTATTGGGAATAAGTGGATTCTCAAAATTAAGAGGAAAGCGGATGGGTCGATTAATCGATATAAAGCTCATTTAGTTGCAAAAGGATATACCCAAATAAAGGGTATTGATTTTGAAGAGACATTCTCCCCAGTTGTGAAGTTTGTGTCAATAAGAGCCATCCTAGCTATAGTAGCACATTTTGACTTAGAATTACATCAAATGGATGTAAAGACGACTTTCCTTAATGGTAATCTTGACGAAGAAATTTACATAGCACAACCAGAAGGTTATATAGCTGAGGGCCAAAAGAATAAAGTATGTAGACTTAAGAAGTCTATGTATGGGCTAAAGTAAGCGTCAAGGCAATGGAACATAAGATTCAATGAAGTCATTTTGTCTTATGGTTTCGAAATGATCAATGAGGATCATTGTGTTTACCTAAGGAAGGATAAAGGAAAGTTAGTCATTTTATCATTATATGTTGATGATATGCTAATAGCTGGAAGTGACCTAAAAGTTGTGATTGAAGTCAAGTCTTGGCTGTCAACATAATTTGACATATGGACATGGGAGAAGCAGAGTATATCTTAGGAGTACAGATCATTCGTGATCGATCAAAAAGACTTTTGGGTTTGTCCCAAGAGGCTTATATCACTAAGATACTACAGTACTTCAATATGTTTGATTGCAAAGTCGAACAAACACCTACAGTGAAAGGTGTTGTTCTGAGCAAAAGTATGTCTCCCAAGACTCCTGAAGAGATAGCCGAGATGAAGAAAAGACCATATGCTAGTGCCATTGGTAGTTTGATGTACTCTATGTTGTATACTCGTCCTGATATAAGCTATGTGTTGGCTTAGTTAGTCGTTTCCAGTTAAACCTAGGATCGAGACACTGGAAAGCAGTGAAAAGGATCAAAGCTGAGTCAAAAGGGCTCTACAATTGCATATTGGGCAAGGAACCTTGATAACAAAAAAAATCCACATCTAGCTATACCTTCTTGTTGAATGGTGGCGCCATCTCATGGAACAGCAAGAAACAAGCTTGTGTAGCCCTGTTAAAATAGGCTTGTGTAGCCCTGTTAAAACAGACTTATGTAGTGTTGTTGACAATGAAAGCTAAGTATATGGTTCGTGCAGTTGTTGCACAAGAAGTTATCTGATTAAGAAGGTTCTTGATGCATTTGAGGATTGCTGACGACAGTAGGAGTCCTGTTACAGTGTATTGTGATAATTAAGCTACTATAGCTTTTTCTAAGGATCTCAAATATCACAGTCAAGGCAAGCATAAGGGATATTGTTGACAAGAAAAAGATAATTCTTGAGTATATCCCTATACGTATTATGTTTGCAGATCCTTTTACTAAACCATTGACTAAAGAGTCATTTCAAGGACATGTGAGTTTATTCAGTGTAAATGTATTTGTTACATTTAGATAAAAGTCTCGATGAGCATGTGGCAGGTTGAGGTTGGTCCACTCACATGGAAAATCATCTCTATTTGTTGAGTATAAATAGAGGTAAGACCATTACTTATGAGACAACTTATGTAGTTGTGAATAGAGACATACTCATAAGTTGATGTCGCCTTGATTTTTGTATCAAGATGAGATCATTTATGTAATGATCGAAGTAAATGCACCCACCATTTACTAAACCTGTTTAAGGCCAGATTGGAATTCATAAGTTGAATTCAGATTAGACGTTAGGTATGTCTAGATCAAAATCTGTACGATGTTAAATATTTGAGAAAAACATGCACTCTTTTTGGTAAAGAGAAAAACATCGTAGCATGTGATTCATACTACATGTGCTATAGCGACAATAAGGGTAGTAGGAGAATAGATCCCTGCTTCTCTACTATGTGAGACCCTTGAGGTTATAAGTTAATCTCAATCTTACCCTAAGTGACTATTTAGCTGTCTACTTGAAGTGTTAATCAGTGTTTGCTACTTTAGTGTGTGTCCTATTGACTATGGATGATTCGGTCTATGGAGCATAACTAGGAAAGCGACTGATTATAATGAATAGATTCTAGCTGAAAAGGAAGATTAAAATTGATTTACATCTGTAATACTTATTTACTGGTCGACCAGTTATATTTTTTTTATTAAGTACTTAAAAATGTAATTGTGAATAAATGTATTGATTTGAGATATTGAACATGCTCTTGATATAGTTGTCATATGAGGGATTAGAGATGTTCATATTGATGTAAATATTTAATCTGGGGTAAATGTAAGTTATTGATGTCTCTGATTCGTTCTATAGAGCAGCTAAGTTAAGTGTAACAACTTTCTTAGCAGTAATTGCTCAGTGTGCTTGCTGTCGCACGAACCATTTTCCCTGGTATATGAATTGAATATTCCTATATGGTCTTTGTGACTTTCTTACATGGTCTTAGTGACTGGATGACCTGTATGGATAGAATTGGACGAGTGGGAGATATTAGCGTTACAGAAGTTACGGGAAGAGGAAGAGGCACATCTTCCTCTTCATCTTCCAACGTTAATAACTTTTAATACCTCCGTTGATGGAGGTAGAGGAAGAGACTTCTTCCTCTTATAAAGTCGCGTCCAAATGCAATCCATCAGGAGGAGACAGAGAAGAAGAACAGGAACATTCGTCAAGAGAGGGATTTGGTTTGTGACAAAGTCGGAGTAGTCCTCGGTGATTGTTCTTGTAACTGCAAGCGATCAGAAGAAACATAGGAAGAAGGAGATCACTGTAAGTATGATTTACTTGTGATCAATTCATGCTTAAAATCTAATATTTTATACTTTGTAGTGTTGCACACTAGTATGGTGTATATGTTAGGTGTTAACATGTTGATTATGCATGTGTTGTAGTGTGTCATGTATATGGTATGATACGATAGAAGTTGTCATATGGATTATGCATATGTGGTAGTATTTATGTGGGTATGGTGTACTATAAGAGTTATCATTTTGATTGCCTATATTTTATAGGATATACAATTGTGGTGTAGTCTATTGGTGTTATCAGTTATGGTACATGATGGGTGGCGGATACATGTTAGGTCTTCCTATACTTATAGCTATCTGTGTTTGAGAGTTCATGGTTTTGGATATACATATATATGTCCACCATATTGTTCGCGTTGATGATGACTGTGTTGAGTCATAAATACTTGCATCTTGCATCGTGGCATGACTGCATGATCATGATACTTGGTTGTACTTTATTTATTTATTTTAGTTGCATGATTGTTAGATCATGACATTGGTTGGATATATGTGAATCATTCTGTTGCATAGTTGTTGATCCAATCCGATTGGTGTTATGCATATTAGTGTCATGCATCATCTCTGCATTGTTGCATATTGGCGATCATCGATTACCTTGTGGTTGAGCCCGCCGTTAGTCATTTAGTTTTTTGCTCACTCAACCACTTGAGATAGTGGTAGTTGTTGGAGTGCAAACAGTCATTCTGTTGTGTTACGCTCAATCACTCAGGGATAATGATAATTGGAGTTGTGAGCAGGTAGTTGACCCCCCCCCCCCCCCCCCTTGTTTTTTGTTGGATAGTAGAGTGTTGGTAGCTCCCCTTTCTCCAGGAGTCTTGGAACAGTTGGCTCCCTGCATCCTGTCCACTCAACCACTCAGAGTAGTGGTAGTTGTTGAACTGCGTACAATTGTCACAGCCCCATCCACTCTATAAAACATGGTTCAATATATACACACATTATAAATAAGAGTTAAAACTAAAAATAGTCTTATAGGAAATTTTGGAATAATTTTTTCAACCCCGTGCCCGCCTCCCTCTCCTTCTTCTCACAGAAAATCGCCAACCTCCCTTTGGATCGCAAACAATAACTTCTTCCTCCCCTCTCATCACGCAAGTGGAGAAACCACACAGCCTCCTCCTCCCCTCTCGATCGCCGGCAGGTGATGGGCAGTCGCACACCCATGAATCCCTCCCTGAGCCAATCGTCGATCGCTCATCGTTCGACCGCCATTGGGTGGAGTCCTTGCATCGCCATCGCCAAGCCAATAGCCGACGAATCCCTCCCCTCTTCTCTGATCGACGTGAGCGTCAGTGTCGGCTATACTTGCACGCGACAATCTTTTCAATGGCGTCGCACGTCATGTGGGAGCCTCGTTGGTCGTTTACCAATGGGGTCGCCCTTTCATGCGACAAGGCAAAGTCTGCCCTAGGCCAGCAAGGTTGGATATGATCTTGGAGCCAGGCTTTTCCCTTATTGGAGAAGAAGAAGACCACCATCAAAAACTCTCCTCTGCAGTGGCTGATCTTGGCCGGAACTAAATAGGGAGATCAATGTGCGTGGTTAATTACAAATCCTTTTTGTGTTCATATGGATGATTCTCTTTTGGCCCTCGAATAAAATTTCTCCGTTGATGGTCAATTAATAAAGAGAAATCATCAACCACCGCCATTAAATCGATCCACTCAGTTGGAGCCTCACCAAATTCTCGAGTTGATCTATAGGACTTTTGTAATAAAAGGGCTGGCCTCTGATTGGATTTTAGTTGTCAATGAGCATTGCCATCAATTAGTAGAGAAGATTAAACTAGCTAAAAAGTGTTTGCCATTAAACTACGAATGTAAAGCATTTCTTACATTGTTCATTTTTTAAATAAAATGGAAACGACCAAAGTTTTAAAATAGTCAAAATATCCCTGCAATATTAAATATGATACAATTTTAAAAAAAATAAAAAATCTTATTTTGAGATATGATTCACGACATTGCACATAATTTAGTATAATAATATTGACACAGATGAACAAGGAACCCGTGAGAATATTTTATAAACAAACTGATCATCTGGAGAGACAGATAAAGCTTGGAATCATTTTATCATTAGACAAAACAAGTTTACCTCCATTCAAATAATGAGAAATGGTTTATAAAATCAATTTATTCACCAGTTGCAAACTAATTAGTCATGATTCCATAACTAAGAGTTGGCGAATCCAGATAACGCATTTAATGCCAAAGAAGACTGAAAAAAGAAAAACACATAATAATGTGATAATAACAAGGATCATATGAGATCTGAAAAATAGGAAGGAATTGAGAAACGATTTGTTTACATTGAAGCAAGTGCATCCCTCATCTCTGCCACCGAAGGAACATGCTCATTGACATATATTTTTTCTTCCAAATAGGACGTAAATTCTGGGACGTTGGACTTCTAGACCGTCCACTGCGAGCGCTTCCTGATTTATCCTAGCGGCCGATGGGAAACTTTCTTGTGGCCGGACCAATCGCCCGAGGTTGGTTGGAAAAACCTCGTTAATCATTTGTTTTCATTGACATATATTTTGGTGACAAGTTGAACGAAACTTCCATATTTTTCAAGAAATTCCTTCAACAATACAGCAAATCATTGTTAAACCTTTAGCGACAACATATAAGGTTTAGGATTTTAGGGTTTAGGGTTTAGAGTTTTTTTTATCAAAGAAGCATCTTATTCCTGAAAGAGAAAATCCATATTAGAAGGGGGACCAAACCTAACCTTCAGTTACAACAACTTAGACTGATTTACAAGTATTGCAAGAAAATGTAAAAGAAAACCTGACTGTCTATATAAATCTATATAATTACCAGCCAGTTCCTTATTAACTTAAGTCAAATATTAGAATCACCCTCCAATCTAGCAGACTTTCACTTCCCTTGAAAGAACTCACTACAGCACATCCAATCTTTTAAATCCCAAGATCTTTGAAGATTTGCAGCCGCATGTAATATCCACCTCCAAGGTACCGCCTCAAAGCTTTCCCACTCCTGAAAACATATGCAGCCACAACTTTCCTTTATATTCGTAATCTTGTCCTCGGAGATATCCTCTAAAGGTAAGCATTGGACCCAACAAAATAGCACCCTGTTATCACATAAATAAAACCATATTTGCGCACTCGATATTCACTTTGGGCAAGTGACCAGCCAAAAAACGGATTTGATGTGTCTCGGACATATATTTTTAGCCGTTACTACGGACTAGATAGATCTATGGTGGATCTATTCACCCTTATAGATTTTTTAGCAAAGCCTCAGCCATCAATGGATTTGAGGTGTCTTTACCGTAGCCGTTTGCTACGGATTAGATGAATCACATACGGTGGATCCATTCACCATCCCTATCCATCCATATCCACACGTCGCCACCCAAGCTTCATATCCACCAGTCCTCCACAACCTTCAGAATAAGGCCCCCAGAAAAAGACCATAGAAAAAATCTGACCTTCTCCATTTCCCAACTGACAACCCAGCCTCTATAACATCATAGTTGTTAGATGTGTATACTAAAAGACTTGCTCTTTTTATATATGAGATCATCTAATTTTTTAAAATCCTGAGAATCACAACATACACTACTTTAGAATTCGAAAATAAATTGATTCCTTAAAACAATAAATTTTTGAAAGCAACCAACACCTCAAACATCAAGAATTCACATGCCACGTTAGTATGGACGTATGCGAATCCTACATTCGTCAGAGGAGGTTTTAACCATTAATCTTATTATCTAGTCAACCTAACTTTTTGACAAATAAGATTAATAGTTGGTTCAACTTCAACCCTACAAATAATAGCAGTGACTCCGTTGGGTATGGCTTGGCGGGTTTCCCGAGCGAATACTTGGTCGTCCTTGAGAGACCTCTCCATGTCTACGGATTAAAAATTTAATCGGAATAGAGACCCGTCTCCCAACGACCATCTCGTCATCGTATCATTCGGTACGAATCACAACTTGGCCAATCACAAAGATCGTGCCTTGTAATTCTCCTAACCGAATGACCGCAAAAGAGACGACGAGTGGATCGCCGATTTTTATGTTTATGATCGAAGTCCAATTAATTAATTATTAACCATGATTCAAAATCAAAATAATTAATTAATACACATAAAATGACGAAGCAAAAACAATAAGGAACCAAAGGAACAATAGGAGCTAAGGAAGAGAATTATACCTTCCCTTTACCTCGTAGCCTTCTACCTTATGTCCCTCCCCTCCCGGACATCGTGTGGGCGACGAGCTACCGAGAACCGAGATCACCAAGATGTTCCAAAAGAGCTCTTCTTCTTGCCCTAGCCGAAATAAAAAACTTTAGAAACTAGGGTTTCCCCTTGCGCCGACACTCCCTTCTGTTGGTGCAAGTTGCATCAATGATGTTCTCCTTTATATGTTTTAATGTTTGACAATGTACTTAAGTTAGTAATATGTTGAACAGAGAAAGAGGAGCGAAGGAGAAGTAACCTAAGCCTGAGAAAAGTCCTAGTTAAGCTAGGCATGGAAACCCTAAGACCTAGCGAAGGGCTGCTAGGCTTTGGCGAAGGGCTGCCAGAACGAAAAAGACCTAGCGAAGGGCTGCTAGGCTCTGGCGAAGGGTTGCCAGAAAGAAAAGACCTAGCGAAGGGCTGCTAGGCACCTGACGAAGGGTTGTCAGGGGAACAAGTCCTAGCGAAGGGCTGCTGGGCACCTGACGAAGGGCTGTCAGGGAAACAAGACCTAGCGAAGGGCTGCTAGGCACCAAGCGAAGGGATGCTTGGTATCCAAGACCTAGCGAAGGGCGGCTAGGCAAAAGTCCACCCGAAGGACCGGGCGGCAACCGTCTCCTGAAAGGAGTAGGTGAAAGGCGCTTTCTCGAGGGTAAGAGTTTGCGTCGGTTCGACCTAGGATTGCGTGCCAATCCGAAGTCCGAACCAAGTTCGTAAGATTAATATTTCATGTATACTTGCTTTGCATATATATATCTTGCAGGTACCAAGAGAAGAAGACAAAGCAAGCAAATGAAGAAGGCTGAAAACTGGCTGCTAGAGGGCCCCCAGTGTTGGGAGCGCCCCCAGTAGCCAGGGCGCCCCCACAGGGGGGCGCCCCATCCAGCCAGGGCGCCCCCAGCATGGGGGGCGCCCCCAGCCAGTGCAGAAGATGTGCACTTGTGTGTGTTTGCAGAACAGGTGTCAACCGGGGCGCCCGGAGCGTCCGGGCGCCCCCAGGTAGTACTAAAACATGCAGTTTCGTGATGCAGTCAAAACAGGTGTCAACCGGGGCGCCCGAAGCGTCCGGGGTGCCCCCAGGCAGTACTATACATGCAGCAAACATGTGTTTGCAGAACAGGTGTCAACCGGGGCGCCCGGAGCGTCCGGGGCGCCCTGATTAGTATCTGTTTTGCTGTTTCGAAGCCAGAACATAGGATAAGCCCTCAAGGGGGCGCCCGGGTCATCCGGGGCGCCCTGGTCAAAGTTCTTATCACCTGCTGTGAAGTAGGCGTGAAGATAAGAGTTGACCGAGTCTTCCGGGGCGCCCCCGTCGACCAGGGCGACCCCAGGAGGGCTATAAAAGGGGCTTCGACCCCTCTGCTTCCAACACACTTTCCAACTTTGAATCTGTTCATTCCGACTGACGACAATGCGCTAAAGACGAGGTTCTGCGACCGGGAGGCTCCAGGAGGAAGTGCGCGGCACTTCGGAGGTCCAGATCGGCCGAGCTTCACACTTTGTGTTTTGGTTTGCAATTAATTACAGTATTTATTTTTCCATATTATTGCTTGTAATATTGCACTGTAAGTCGGGTTTCTCCGCCTTCGGAAATTCCGAAAAGGAGACTATTAGTGGACTCAACGCCGAGTACATAGGCCTTGGACGTACTGACCCTGGGGGGTTGGGAACCAAGTAAATAAACCTGCCGTGTCCCCTGTTTTGCTTTCTTTTATTTTATTTTTATGTTTCCGCTGCACTAACGCTCTGAGTCCAGAAGTCTTACGAAAGATTTACGAAAGATTTCACGATTGATATTCACCCCCCCTCTATCGATGGCACCGGTCCAACAAGTGGTATCAGAGCCGAGCCGCTCTTCACCGGACTAACCGCCGACGGAGCAACGACGCCAGGAGTTGAGGGGGAGCCCAGGGGTGAATCAGGTACAATTTTTTTTAATGTCTAATTTTAAATTGCATATTATTTGTTTCACGTGTAGGGAGAGAGGGCACTATAAAAATCAGTGCCCTACTCGTAAGACTCGGTCTACACCACCGGCGGCGAAGGAGGTACCAGCGCCAGGAGTCCGGAAGAACAAGGAACATGTACAATGCTTCAAATGCGAGAAGTACGGACACTACAAAAACAAGTGTCCGGCGAAGGTACGGAAAATTTATGTTCCGAAATTTTTTCCTGCAATATTTTGTGATAATTTAGTTAATTTTACTGATAAATTAGAATTACTGCATAATAAAATTAGCCTCTTGCATGATAAGTTAGAAAATAAATATATGACTAAAATATCAGAAATTAATTGTTTAATTCAAAATATAAATTCAGAAATTAATAAAATTAATTCTGATAATTATTCTGATAATAATTCTGATAAAATCAATTCTGATAATATTACTGACAATTTTAATTCAGAAAAAGTTAATCCTAAGGATAACTCCGAATTTGAATTTGAAAACCTTAAGGATAATTCTGAGGATAAACATGATTTTATTGAAAATTATTATGAGGATAAACATGATTTAATTGAAAATTATTCTGAGGATAAAAATGATTTTATTCTTGATAATAATTTAATTATAGATAATCCTGAAGACTACTATAAAACCTTAACTAGTGGCCCATTTTACTCCAAACACTTTGAGGATATTGATTTTGAAGAGGAAATGAAATTTTCTAAGATTAGGACCATAATTAATGAAAATTACAAAGGATCAAATAAATCAAAATTAATAGAAAAATTCGGAAAGAAAAATAAAAACGAAGAAGAAATTTTTGAAATAATGAAAATGATGAATTTAAACCCACAACTGTTAATTAAACCTTAATTAATCAAATTAATTCAATTAAATCTTAATTAATCAAATTAATTCAATTAAATCTTAATTAATTCAAATAAATCTTAATTAATTCAATTAAACTAATCAATTCAATTTAAACTTCAATTAAATCAATTTAATTCAATTAAACTTCAATTAAATCAATTTAATTCAATTAAACTTTAATTAAATCAACAAATAATTCGAATTAATCCACTTAAAATCAATTAAATTCAATTAAATTCGATTTAATCCACTTAAATTAAATTCAATTAAATTCAAATAATTCAAATTAATCCACTTAAATTCAATTAAATTCAATTAAATTCAAATAAATCGAATTAATCCACTTAAATTCAATTAAATTCAAATAATTCAAATTAATCCACTTAAGTTCAATTAAATTCAAATTGATTCAATTAATTCACCTTAATTCAAATTAATTCAATAAATTCACTTTAATTCAATTAATTCAAATTAATTCACTTTTCAATTAAATTCAAATTAACTCAACTTTAATTCAATTAAATTCAAATTAACTCAATTTTAATTCAACTAAATCCAATCTTAAATCACTTAAACCTGAACCAAACTAAAACCTACCCAAACCGCAACAATTAATTCAATAAAATCAAATATGTCAAAGTGGGTTGACATATTCGCAGGTTCACACGATATGTATCAAATCGAGAATTTGATATATTCTTAGAAACAAAAATAAAATGTCTTGACTTGTTTGACTCATGCATAATTGCCATGCCATGCATTTGCTATTTTCCTTTAAAATATATGACATGTCATTCATATTTAATTTTTATGCATAATTTAGAAAGGTCATAAGAAAAAGATAATTGAAATTTGGCAACATAGTATTGGGAGGAGGTGAGATGATAGTACGTTGGGGAAACCAACTCTAATAAGATCAAGTCTACTTGGTCTCTTTAGACTGGTGAAACCAGCCGAAGCTACCGATCCAAGACCCAAGCTAGTTAGACCAGAAAATGACCTAATTTAATTTGAAAATGAAATTTCATTAAAAGGCTTTGTCAAGGAAAGGGTGGATGATCCCATAAGGCTACGGCCAAAGAAGGCCTAGTGCCTCGCCAAGACCTGGAAGCCAATTTCTGAAATTCAAATTCAAATTATCTTTTGTCAAATTCGAATCTAACACAAATTTTAATTAAATCTTAGATTTAATAATGGAAAATGATTCAAGCATCTCACAATACACCTATAAGGCAATCATGCTTGTTGTATTTATACATCTAAAATGGGTGAGATGTTAAGGACTAATGAATTGAAAAATATTTTTCAAAATTATTTTTCAAAATTGTTAGAATATTTTCCTAAAAATATATTTTTCAAAATAGAGCTTTAACATAATAATGTTTTTATGGAATTCATGCTTGTCTGATTGATTATATATATTACACATTTTTCAAAAAGGTATATTGTTTTCAAAAATTGATTGACTCACGCAATTAGACACAAGCCTCTTAGGACAGCACTAAAGTTCCTTAGGGCACTTAGATAGAGTCAAACGACATTGATGCAGGGGGAGTGCTTTTCATATTTTTCAAACTGCACTTTAAAAACATTACTATTATTTGAAAATATCTTTTCGAAAATCATGCTTTAATCGTTATCACTTGTGGCTTTTCGAAAAAGATTTTACCTATTGCAAAAATCAAATGTTTACCTGTTCTTTTGATTCTGATAAACCCTAAAGACACAGAGGAAGGTCCACTTCATAATCTAAAAAGGACTCCTAGGATGTGTCAGATTTAGGGGAGTCTGAGTCAAATTTTAGTCTTAAACTATTTTTTATTATTAGAAAATTCCTTTGATTTGAATCAAACCTTAAGACTCAAAGGAAGAGTACTTGTGGTCAACAAGCTTCCCAGGACTGAGTCAAGTTTAGGGGGAGGTCAAATTAAAAGAATTATTCAATTACATGCTTTTAAAATACTAAAAATCTATGTTTTTCAAAATACCACTTGTTAAAATTTGTGTGACTTATGAAATGATTTTGAAATAATAGTTACTTAGGTTGGAAAATTCCCAGGACACTTAGAAAATGTCCTTGTGGTCAACAAGGTTTCCTAGGATAGTGTCAGACTGGAAAATAGACCAAGTTAAGTAAAATATTAGATCTTCAAAATTCACACAGTTTTTCAGCACATACTTTGTGAAATATTATCATTTTTCTTAAAAATTTATAATAATATTTACTTGTTTGAAAACTTTCCAGGACACTTAGGAAATGCCCTTGTGGTCAACAAGGTTTCCTAGGATGGTGTCAGACTGGAAAAAAAACTCAATCAAGTAAAATATTTTCAAAAAAAAAAAGTACTTATGTCTTTCAAAACCAATATTCTTAATTTTGAAAAAAAAATATTTTCAAATGTATTGTTAAGTACTTAATTTCTTAAAAAATATACTTATATTTTTTCAAAAAGGGATTTAAATAATCTTTTAAAAGTACTTGCACTCCTTACAAATCATCTTTTCAAAGTACTTATATTTTAAACCTAGAGCATTTTTCAAATTTATGCAATTTTTTTAAAAACAAAATTGCACTAAGTATTTTCAAAACAAAAATTCAAAGTTTTTTATTGTTGATGCAAGTTTTTTTTGATGCATGACAAAGGGGGAGAGAGTGCTTAAGTTAGAATTTTTTTCAGTTAGAAAATTTTTTACTCTCCCAAAACCTATACCTTTTAGTTTTTCTATCCCAAGGATAGTAATTTAGCCCCTTAAACCAATCTAACTTAAGTTATTGTCAAACATCAAAAAGGGGGAGATTGTTGGTGCAAGTTGCATCAATGATGTTCTCCTTTATGTGTTTTAATGTTTGACAATGTACTTAAGTCAGTAATATGTTGAACAGACAAAGGGGAGCGAAGGAGAAGTAACCTAAGCCTGAGAAAAGTCCTAGTTAAGCTAGGCATGGAAACCCTAAGACCTAGCGAAGGGCTGCTAGGCTCTGGCGAAGGGCTGCCAGAACGAAAAAGACCTAGCGAAGGGCTGCTAGGCTCTGGCGAAGGGTTGCCAGAAAGAAAAGACCTAGCGAAGGGCTGCTAGGCACCTGACGAAGGGCTGTCAGGAAAATAAGTCCTAGCGAAGGGCTGCTAGGCACCTGACGAAGGGTTGTCAGGGGAACAAGTCCTAGCGAAGGGCTGCTGGGCACCTGACGAAGGGCTGTCAGGGAAACAAGACCTAGCGAAGGGCTGCTAGGCACCAAGCGAAGGGATGCTTGGTATCCAAGACCTAGCGAAGGGCGGCTAGGCAAAAGTCCACCCGAAGGACCGGGCGGCAACCGTCTCCTGAAAGGAGTAGGTGAAAGGCGCTTTCTCGGGGGTAAGAGTTTGCGTCGGTTCGACCTAGGATTGCGTGCCAATCCGAAGTCCGAACCAAGTTCGTAAGATTAATATTTCATGTATACTTGCTTTGCATATATATATCTTGCAGGTACCAAGAGAAGAAGACAAAGCAAGCAAATGAAGAAGGCTGAAAACTGGCTGCCAGAGGGCCCCAGTGTTGGGGCGCCCCCAGCAGCCAGGGCGCCCCCACAGGGGGGCGCCCCCATCCAGCCAGGGCGCCCCCAGCATGGGGGGCGCCCCCAGCCAGTGCAGAAGATGTGCACTTGTGTGTGTTTGCAGAACAGGTGTCAACCGGGGCGCCCGGAGCGTCCGGGGCGCCCCCAGGTAGTACTAAAACATGCAGTTTCGTGATGCAGTCAAAACAGGTGTCAACCGGGGCGCCCGGAGCGTCCGGGGCGCCCCCAGGCAGTACTATACATGCAGCAAACGTGTGTTTGCAGAACAGGTGTCAACCGGGGCGCCCGGAGCGTCCGGGGCGCCCTGATTAGTAGCTGTTTTGCTGTTTCGAAGCCAGAACACAGGATAAGCCCTCAAGGGGGCGCCCGGGTCATCCGGGGCGCCCTGGTCAAAGTTCTTATCACCTGCGGTGAAGTAGGCGTGAAGATAAGAGTTGACCGAGTCTTCCGGGGCGCCCCCGTCGACCAGGGCGCCCCCAGGAGGGCTATAAAAGGGGCTTCGACCCCTCTGCTTCCAACACACTTTCCAACTTCGAATCTGTTCATTCCGACTGACGACAACGCGCTAAAGACGAGGTTCTGCGACCGGGAGGCTCCAGGAGGAAGTGCGCGGCACTTCGGAGGTCCAGATCGGCCGAGCTTCACACTTTGTGTTTTGGTTTGCAATTAATTACAGTATTTATTTTTCCATATTATTGCTTGTAATATTGCACTGTAAGTCGGGTTTCTCCGCCTCCGGAAATTCTGGAAAGGAGACTATTAGTGGACTCAACGCCGAGTACATAGGCCTTGGACGTACTGACCCTGGGGGGTTGGGAACCAAGTAAATAAACCTGCCGTGTCCCCTGTTTTGCTTTCTTTTATTTTATTTTTATGTTTCCGCTGCACTAACGCTCTGAGTCCAGAAGTCTTACGAAAGATTTACGAAAGATTTCACGATCGATATTCACCCCCCCCTCTATCGACGNCGGCACTTCGGAGGTCCAGATCGGCCGAGCTTCACATTTTTGCTTGGTTTGCAATTAATTACAGTATTTATTTTTCTTTATTATTGCTTGTAATATTGCACTGTAAGTCGGGTTTCTCCGCCTCCGGAAATTCCGGAAAGGAGACTATTAGTGGACTCAACGCCGAGTACATAGGCCTTGGACGTACTGACCCTGGGGGGTTGGGAACCAAGTAAATAAACCTGCCGTGTCCCCTGTTTTGCTTTCTTTATTTTTATTTTTATGTTTCCGCTGCACTAACGCTCTGAGTCCAGAAGTCTTACGAAATATTTACGAAAGTTTTCACGATCGATATTCCCCCCCTCTATCGACGGCACCGGTCCTACAAGTGGTATCAGAGCCAAGTTGCTCTTCACCGGACTAACCCGACGGAGCAAAGACGCCAGGAGTTGAGGGGGAGCCCAGGGGTGAATCAGGTACAATTTTTTTTAATGTCTAATTTTAAATTGCATATTATTTGTTTCACGTGCAGGGAGAGAGGGCACTATAAAAATCAGTGCCCTACTCGTAAGACTCGGTCTACACCACCGGCGGCGAAGGAGGTACCAGCGCCAGGAGTCCGGAAGAACAAGGAACATGTACAATGCTTCAAATGCGAGAAGTACGGACACTACAAAAACAAGTGTCCGGCGAAGGTACGGAAAATTTATGTTCCGAAATTTTTTCCTGCAATATTTTGTGATAATTTAGTTAATTTTCTGATAAATTAGAATTACTGCATAATAAAATTAGCCTCTTGCATGATAAGTTAGAAATAAAGATTGACTAAAATATCAGAAATTAATTGTTTAATTCAGAATTAAATTCAGAAATTAAAAAATTAATTCTGATAATTCTAAATTAATTCTGATAATCTTTCTGATAAATTAATTCTAAAATTTTCTGATAATTAATTCTGACAATTTTAATTCAAAAAATTAACCTAAGGATAATTCAGAATTAAATTGAAAACCTAAGGATAATCGAATTCGAATTTGAAAACCTTAAGGATAATTCTGAGGATAAACATGATTTAATTGAAAATTATTCTGAGGATAAAAATGATTTTATTCTTGATAATAATTTAATTATAGATAATCCTGAAGACTACTATAAAACCTTAACTAGTGGCCCATTTTACTCCACAACTTTGAGGATATTGATGATTTTGAGGAGGAAATGGAATTTTCTAAGATTAGGGCCATAATTAATGAAAATTACAAAGGATCAAATAAATCAAAATTAATAGAAAAATTCGGAAAGAAAAATAAAAACGAAGAAGAAATTTTCGAAATAATGAAAATGATGAATTTAAACCCACAACTGTTAATTAAACCTTAATTAATCTTAATTAATTCAATTAAATCAATTAAATCTAATTAATTCAATTAAATCTAATTAAATCAATTAAATCTTAATTAATTCAATTAAATCTTAATTAATCAATTAAATTAATAATTCAATTAAACTTAATTAATCAATTAATTAATTAATTTAATTCAATTAAACTTCAATTAAATCAATTTAATTCAATTAAACTTCAATTAAATCAATTTAATTCAATTAAACTTCAATTAAAAACAATAATTCAATTAATCACTTAAATCAATTAAATTCAATTAATTCAATTAATCCACTTAAATTAAATTCAATTAAATTCAAATAATTCAATTAATCCACTTAAATTCAATTAAATTCAAATAATTCAATTAATCCACTTAAATTCAATTAAATTCAATTAATTCAAATTAATTCAATTAATTCATTAATTCAATAAATTCACTTTAATTCAATTAATTCAAATTAATTCACTTTTCAATTAAATTCAAATTAACTCAACTTTAATTCAATTAAATTCAAATTAACTCAATTTTAATTCAACTAAATCCAATCTTAAATCACTTAAACCTGAACCAAACTAAAACCTTACCCAAACCGCAATAATTAATTCAATAAAATCAAATATGTCAAAGTGGGTTGACATATTCGCAGGTTCACACGATATGTATCAAATCGAGAATTTGATACATTCTTAGAAACAAAAATAAAATGTCTTGACTTGTTTGACTCATGCATAATTGTCATGCCATGCATTTGCTACTTTCTTTAAAATATATGACATGTCATTCATATTTAATTTTTATGCATAATTTAGAAAGGTCATAAGAAAAAGATAATTGAAATTTGGCAACATAGTATTGGGAGGAGGTGAGATGATAGTACGTTGGGGAAACCAACTCTAATAATATCAAGTCTACTTGGTCTCTTTAGACTGGTGAAACCAGCCGAAGCTACCGATCCAAGACCCAAGCTAGTTAGACCAGAAAATGACCTAATTCAATTTGAAAATGAAATTTCATTAAAAGACTTTGTCAAGGAAAGGGTGGATGATCCCATAAGGCTACGGCCAAAGAAGGCCTAGTGTCTCGCCAAGACCTGGAAGCCAATTTCTGAAATTCAAATTCAAATTGTCTTTTGTCAAATTCGAATCTAACACAAATTTCAATTAAATCTTAGATTTAATAATTTATGGAAAATGATTCAAGCATCTCACAATACACCAATAAGGCAATCATGCTTGTTGTTTTGATATATCTAAAATGGGTGAGATGTTAAGGACTAATGAATTGAAAAATATTTTTCAAAATTATTTTTCAAAATTGTTAGAATATTTTCCTAAAAATATATTTTTCAAAATAGAGCTTTAACATAATAATGTTTTTATGGAATTCATGCTTGTCTGATTGATTATATATATTACACATTTTTCAAAAAGGTATATTGTTTTCAAAAATTGATTGACTCACGCAATTAGACACAAGCCTCTTAGGACAACACTAAAGTTCCTTAGGGCACTTAGATAGAGTCAAACGACATTAATGCAGGGGGAGTGCTTTTCATATTTTTCAAACTGCACTTTAAAAACATTACTATTATTTGAAAATATCTTTTCGAAAATCATGCTTTAATCGTTATCACTTGTGGCTTTTCGAAAAAGATTTTACCTATTGCAAAAATCAAATGTTTACCTGTTCTTTTGATTCTGATAAACCCTAAAGACACAGAGGAAGGTCCACTTCATAATCTAAAAAGGACTCCTAGGATGTGTCAGATTTAGGGGGAGTCTGAGTCAAATATTTTTTCAAAGTCTTAAACTATTTTTTAAAATTATTAGAAAATTCCTTTGATTTGAATCAAACCTTAAGACTCAAAGGAAGAGTACTTGTGGTCAACAAGCTTCCCAGGACTGAGTCAAGTTTAGGGGGAAGTCAAATTAAAAGAATTATTCAATTACATGCTTTTAAAATTCTAAAAATCTAAGCTTTTCAAAATACTATTTGTTAAAATTTGTGTGACTTATGAAATTATTTTGAAATAATGTTTACTTAGGTTGGAAAATTCCCAGGACACTTAGGAAATGTCCTTGTGGTCAACAAGGTTTCCTAGGATAGTGTCAGACTGGAAAATAGACCAAGTTAAGTAAAATATTAGATCTTCAAAATTCACACAGTTTTTCAGCACATACTTTATGAAATATTATCATTTTTCTTAAAAATTTATAATAATATTTACTTGTTTGAAAACTTTCCAGGACACTTAGGAAATGCCCTTGTGGTCAACAAGGTTTCCTAGGATGGTGTCAGACTGGAAAAGAAACTCATCAAGTAAAATATTTCAAAAAAAAAAATACTTATGTCTTTCAAAACCAATATTCTTAATTTTAAAAAAAAAATATTTTCAAATGTATTGTTAAGTACTTAATTTCTCAAAAAATATACTTATATTTTTTCAAAAAGGGATTTAAATAATCTTTTAAAAGTACTTGCACTCCTTACAAATCATCTTTTCAAAGTACTTATATTTTAAACCTAGAGCATTTTTCAAATTTATGCAATTTTTTAAAAACAAAATTGCACTAAGTATTTTCAAAACAAAAATTCAAAGTTTTTTATTGTTGATGCAAGTTTTTTTGATGCATGACAAAGGGGGAGAGAGTGCTTAAGTTAGAATTTTTTCAGTTAGAATATTTTTTACTCTCCCAAAAAACTATACCTTTTATTCTATCCCAAGGATAGCAATTTAGCCCCTTAAACCAATCTAACTTAAGTTATTGTCAAACATCAAAAAGGGGGAGATTGTTGGTGCAAGTTGCATCAATGATGTTCTCCTTTATGTGTTTTAATGTTTGACAATGTACTTAAGTCAGTAATATGTTGAACAGACAAAGGGGAGCGAAGGAGAAGTAACCTAAGCCTGAGAAAAGTCCTAGTTAAGCTAGGCATGGAAACCCTAAGACCTAGCGAAGGGCTGCTAGGCTTTGGCGAAGGGCTGCCAGAACGAAAAAGACCTAGCGAAGGGCTGCTAGGCTCTGGCAAAGGGTTGCCAGAAAGAAAAGACCTAGCGAAGGGCTGCTAGGCACCTGACGAAGGGCTGTCAGGAAAATAAGTCCTAGCGAAGGGCTGCTAGGCACCTGACGAAGGGTTGTCAGGGGAACAAGTCCTAGCGAAGGGCTGCTGGGCACCTGACGAAGGGCTGTCAGGGAAACAAGACCTAGCGAAGGGCTGCTAGGCACCAAGCGAAGGGATGCTTGGTATCCAAGACCTAGCGAAGGGCGGCTAGGCAAAAGTCCACCCGAAGGACCGGGCGGCAACCATCTCCTGAAAGGAGTAGGTGAAAGGCGCTTTCTCGGGGGTAGGAGTTTGCGTCGGTTCGACCTAGGATTGCGTGCCAATCCGAAGTCCGAACCAAGTCCTTAAGCCTAACATTGTATGTATATGTGCTTTATATTTGTGTATCTTGTAGGTACCAAGAATCGGAGACAAAGCAAGTTGCTGAAAAAGGCTGTTGGGGGCGCCCGGAGCGTCCGGGGCGCCCCCAGGTAGTACTAAAACATGCAGTTTCGTAAAGCAGTCAAAACAGGTGTCAACCGGGGCGCCCGGAGCGTCCGGGGCGCCCCCAGGCAGTACTAATACATGCAGCAAACGTGTGTTTGCAGAACAGGTGTCAACCGGGGCGCCCGGAGCGTCCGGGGCGCCCTAATTAGTAGCTGTTTTGCTGTTTCGAAGCCAGAACACAGGATAAGCCCTCAAGGGGGCGCCCGAGTCATCCGGGGCGCCCTGGTCAAAGTTCTTATCACCTGCGGCGAGGTAGGCGCAAGGATAAGAATTGACCGAGTCTTCCGGGGCGCCCCCGTCGACCAGGGCGCCCCCAGGAGGGCTATAAAAGGGGCTTCGACCCCTCTTCTTCGTACACACTTCCTAACTGCGATTCTATTCATTCCGACCGACGACAACGCGCTAAAGACGAGGCTCTGCGACCGGGAGGCTCCAGGAGGAAGTGCGCGGCACTTCGGAGGTCCAGATCGGCCGAGCTTCACATTTTTGCTTAGTTTGCAATTAATTACAGTATTTATTTTTCTTTATTATTGCTTGTAATATTGCACTGTAAGTCAGGTTTCTCCGCCTCCGGAAATTCCGGAAAGGAGACTATTAGTGGACTCAACGCCGAGTACATAGGCCTTGGACGTACTGACCCTGGGGGGTTGGGAACCAAGTAAATAAACCTGCCGTGTCCCCTGTTTTGCTTTCTTTTATTTTATTTTTATGTTTCCGCTGCACTAACGCTCTGAGTCCAGAAGTCTTACGAAAGATTTACGAAAATTTTCACGATCGATATTCACCCCCCCCTCTATCGACTGCACCGGTCCTACAAATTCAAGCTTGACTCAAGTACTGTATGGAAATATGCAAGACGCTTATAAGAGATGGAATGCTAAGCTGGTCGAAGTTCTGCAACGTACTCCTCACTATTTGATCTTGGACTAGACCGTTTACTTGCAAACTCGTGTGGCAAGCTTCTACATTGTCTTTGCTTGGAAAATCACATACTGAGTAGGAGTATAATGTGTTATTTGATTTACATTTTGCTTTTGTTGAAAGAAAAATGGATAGTTGTAAAATACATGGATTATTTTATTTTTGAAACTAATTGGATGTTGCATTTACTTAATTCATGGTGTGTTTTTGATTATGGATAAACTATTATATTATTGTATTCTTTTATATGTCTAGAAAAATTATAAATAAAAATAAATATGAAATTTATATAAAAAATTAAGACTTTTGACACCGGTTGTTTCTAGAACCGGTGTTAAAACATCATTTTTAACACCGGTTGTTTCCAGAATCGGTGTTAAAAATGATGTTTTAACACCGATTGTTTCCAGAACCGGTGTTAAAAATGATGTTTTAACACCGGTTGTTTCCAGAACTGGTGTTAAAAATGATGTTTGAATGCCGGTTATTTAAAATAACCGGTGTCTAAAATGGCTTTCCCGCCTCATAATTGAACTTTTAACAACGGTTATTAACCGGTGTTAAATCTATATATTACACCGGTTTGTTAACCGGTGTTAAAAGTCTATACTTACAATTCTGGCTGGATCAACACCGGTTCCGGAGCCGGTGTTAAAAGTCAAAAATAACCGGTGTTAAAAGCCTTTTTTCCACTAGTGATAACTCCTTCGGGCGGAGAAGCCTCTTACACGTGGAAAGCTCAGAAAAGAAAGAAAAATCACACAAAACTAGTTTGCTAAAGTTTGGAATTCATTGGATGAATGAAACTGAACTTCAGGGATCTATTTATAGCCCTGGTAGAGATTATCCGTTTGTTGACATGGCAATTGTAGGGCGCCCGAGAGCTCTTATGCACCTGACACATGGCCTGATGCTTATCCAGAAAGCAACGTTCACAAACGGCTAAACTTAGCATCTCGAGCTCCTGATAGGATAGGGGCGCCCGAGTGCTCGGGCACCTAGTGCTTCGGCGCCTGACAGCCCAGGCGCCCGTGTGCTCACGAGCGCCCGACAGTGGTTGTTTTGGTCAGCAACCGCTGACTATACTCTAGCCTATCTTTCGATCTTCTTGGGTGATTTTCGGCCAACCGGAATTAGGCTCACCCGAACCCTACTCTAACCTTTCGCCCCTCGAGCATCCTTCCTCCCGGCTTCTTGTCCCTCGGACGCTGCACGCGTCCTTCTCGCTCCACCGGCATAGTCTTCTACAGAACACCACGTCATTCGCATGCACCGAGCCCGTTGACTCCCTTTCCGTGCTATCCTTCTCGACCATTATGTCTTCTGCTCGACTTCCTGCGCTCCTAAGTTCCTGTTCACTTAGACACAAGGATTAAATACACCAGGATCTAATTTAAATCGATTGATCACATTAAAATCAACCTGGGGTACTTACAACATCAAGTGTATTCCATATCTCAGAGAGAATTTCTTCAACAATACAATCATTCCTAAAAAATAAATTACAAACTAAGTTAATAAAGTTACAATGCCAGAATCAAATATTGTTGGAATTCTAAAAGTAAGCAAATTGTGCCTAGTTGGGGATATCAACACTATAAAGGACCTAATATGGCACAATATCAGGCTCAATGTGGGTTTGGTATTGTGATACCACACACATGTTGGGTCTGATATTGTGTCATATCAGGCTCAATGTGGGTCTAGAATTGTGATACCAGCACACATTGGGTCTGATATTGTGTCATATCTGGACCAACGTAGGTTTGGTATAGCGATACCATGCACACGTTGTAACTGAAGCATATTGAAACATTAGAGCACTTCCGGAGCACCATAATGAGGCAATAGAGGTAGGGTTGAGCGAAGATAAAATATATATGGTGTCAAAACTTGTTTTGGTATAGGGATATCAGAAGTACAAAGGCCCTGATATGGTGCCATTAATGTGATTTGTTGGTGCAATCGACCCAAATTTGATCAGATAGATCATGGGTTTTAATGTGTGCGTCAATATGATTAAGTTAGGTTTTCATATTGGTTTGATATGTGTGTTTGAGTCATACAGGACTTGGTGAACCGCACATGAGGAATAACGGAGTGAAGCATCCGAGGGACGAGAGCCGAAGGAAGAGGACTTCCAAGGGCGAATTGAGGAAATAGACTTCAAAAGCATACGCAAAAGATGGCATGGAGACAAGCCGTGGGCTTGTGTGCGCATCCGAGGGACAAGAGCCGAAGGGAGAGAACTTTAAGGGGCAAGCCAAGGAAGTGGACTTCAAGGCATACACGAAGGATGGACTCCGGAGAAGTTGAGAGTGAGTTTGTAAGCTGGGCAGTTGACTGGCAAAGGAAGCAGTCGACTGGCAGCGCTGAGAGAAAACTCACTGAAAGATCAGTCGACAGGTCTGGGTACCAATTGACTGGTCCGTTTGAAATTTAGTCGTTGGCTGGACACCAGTCGATTGGTCCTGGTGGCAGTCGACTGGTGTCGGAGCTAAGATGTTTTGTTAATAGCTCTCTCCTCTATTTAAGAGGAAGCTTTGAGGCATGAAGAGGTTACGAATTGTGATTGACAAATCCTCTTCTAAGTGCCCAAAGCTTCCACAGCCTACTCTCTTTCTCATACTCTAAGTCTCATCTTGTAAAAGATGAAGAGATCATCTTGTGAGGGTTTCTCCACCTTCAAGCTTGATTGAAAGGAGAAGAGCATAATGGAGCTTGATTGTGTGGGTGTGAATCCTTGGATTAGTCACCTCAAGGAGGTGGAGACTAAGTAAATTAAGGAAGTTAGCATTGTCTTAATTGTTAATTATTTTTGGCTATCTTTCTCTTGTGCTTTGGCTAACATTTTGTAGCCAACATCCAAGAAAAGCTATTCACCCCCACCCCTCTCTAGCTAGACGCAAAGGTCCCAACAAGTGGTATTAGAGCCCGGTTCGTTTTAGGAGAACTCACTGTCATCTGAAACATCAAGATGGCATTTCAAGAGGGATATAGCATCACACGACCATCGTTCTTCGACAACAACGATTTTGCTTATTGGAAAGGTAGAATAGAGTATTATTTAATGAATGATATTGGAAATTAGTTTAGTGTTGTAGATGTTTTTGAGATGCCAAAGGATGAGAGGGGAGAACCTCTCCCAACCAAAAATTGGACAAAATAAATCATGAAGAAGGCTCAAGCAAATGCAAAAGCCACAACAACTCTACAATGTGGCCTTTCAAATGAGCAATTGAACAAAGTTGGACCATTCAACTCCGCCAAAGATCTTTAGGAAAAGATCATTGAGTTAAATGAAGATCGAACGAATCAAGAAGAGCCAAGAAGGGCCTCTTAGTGTCTTAACTCCAATCCTTCACCATGAAGACAAATGAGACCGTGAGTCAATTGCACGATAGATTTAAAGAAATCATCAATGAGTTCCATGTAATAGGTGAGAAAATTGAAAATATGGATTTAGTAAGGTATGTGCTTCAATCCTTCCCTAGAACCACTTTATGGGCTTCAATGGTTGATGCTTATAAAGTCTCTAGGGATCTTTTTTTAGTTAAGCTTGATGAATTATTTTGTGAATTTAAACTTCATGAACAAGCTAATGTGTCTTCCAAAGAAAAGAGTATAGCTCTTATTGTAGAGAAATAGAGGAAAAAGAAGAAGAAGGACAAGAAGAAGGTTTCATACTCATCATCATCCGATTCGGAAGAATTAAGCACCTCAATGGATAGTGATCAAGAGACGTATATGTTAAGAAAGATGAGAAAAGCATTTAAAAGTTTTTCTTCTAACAAATCTCATGGTAGGAAAAATTCAAGAAGCAAAAATAGGACAAGAAAGAGCATATGCTACAATTGCCATGAAGAAGGACACATAAGGGATGATTGTCCACTCTTGAAGAAGAAGGAAGAAAAGAAGAAAGAAAAGAAAAAGGCAAGAAGGTTCAAAACTTAAAGGCGACATGAGATGATCTTTCATCATCGAAAAAAGAAGAATACCACGTATCCCATTTTTCTCTAATGGGAATTGAAGACATAGTCTCCACATCATCTGAAGATGAAAAGAGATCAAGTGAAGATGAAGAATGGAGCTAAAGTAAAGGGGGAGGTCAATCTTCGGATTTGGATGTCTTGGTAACTGAGGTATACAATCTATCCACTACCACTTTAGTAAAAATTATTTTTAGCACCAATGATGATTTGTTTAAGGCTAGAAAGAAAATTAAGTGTTTAAAAAATAAAATTTGCATGCTTTCGAAAAACTAGAATCCATGACACTTAAGAATGATATGAATACTTCCTCTTCTTTTAGTTTAAATGATTCATGTTTAGAAGAGGAAAATAAGGAATTAAGGAAAAAGGTGAATAACCTTGGTAAAGTCCTTAGAAAAATTAAAATTGTCTCTAACACCCTAGACATGATTATTAAGAGTCAAAGAGCAAGTTTCATGAAAACAGGTTTAGGATATAGTAATTCTAGCAATGAAAATACCTATCATTGCCTACTTTCTAGAGAACAATCAAAAACCAAAATCCTAGATAGAAAATGGATTCCCAAGGAATATTTGGTCAGCCTAATTAGGAAGCATTTCCATTGGGTGTCAAAGTCAATCCTCAAGGGTTAGAGGATTTAGGGTTAGTCAACCATATTGTTAAAATTTTAAATTTGTGAAAATTGGTTGACTTGAGACCTTAACGGGAAACACTTAGCCTAAATACAATTAATGATCAAATTAGCTAAGTAGAGATTACCTTCATTACATCTCATAATGACTTGATTTATACTTTTATTTATGCATATGAGATGATAGGATGATACTCATAATTCACATGTGCCTATGGTATTTTGATGGTAATGAAATGCATCATTTTAGCAATAATAGACCAACTATGGAGAAAATAAATATGTAATTAATGAACATCTTACCCATAGATCATAGTTGAATATTTCAAACATTTTAAAAATAATTTTGTGTTTTATTTGCTATGACATAGATTTGAAAAACACATGGGTTCAAAACTAGGGCTTGATTTTGATACAAAGTTAAAGGTTTTTCAAGTTTTTGAGTTTTGGTCAAAATTAAAAAAATTTTGAGTTTTCATGAAACCATATTTTCCCTATTAGAGAATATCAAAAGAAATATGAGTGCAAAATTTCATACTTTTTTGAATTTTTTAGAATTTTTAATACATTTCTGAATTTCAGCTCAAAAAGTTAAAATTTGAAACTAATTAGTATCAGTCGACTGGTGCAGAGGACTAGTCGACTGGGAACTCTGTGGAAGTGTTTTTCGTTGAGGCTAGTCGACTGGTAGCTGACTCAGTCGACTGGTACTCTAATTTTCTGATTTCAGATGTTGTTTTCGAAAAACTACTCATTTTGGTCTTATTTTGATGCCTTCATTTGAATTGTTTGTTGCAATCTTTTTGATAGTGTCAAAGGGGGAGAATTGAAGGGTTTAAGTTAGAATTTAATTTATTTCCTCATGTTTATGCAAAAATTAAAAATCATGTGATAAGGCATAGATTAAGGGGGATGATGCATGTTTATGGTTCTTAGTATGTTATGCTTTTAATTTTCAATTGCTATCTTTTTGCCTAACATAAACATATTATCACACATCAAAAAGGGGAGATTGTTGGTGCAATCGACTCAAGTTTGATCGGATAGATCATGGGTTTTGATGTGTGTGTCAATATGATTAAGTTAAGTTTTCATATTGGTTTAATATGTGTGTTTGAGTCTTGCAGGACTTGGTGAACCACACATGAGGAAAAACGGAGTGAAGCATCCGAGGGACGAGAGCCAAAGGAAGAGGATTTCAAAGGGTGAGCCGAGGAAGTAGACTTCAATGGCATACGTGAAGGATGGCATGGAGACAAGCCGTGGGCTTATGTGCGCATCTGAGGGACGAGAGCCGAAGGAAGAGAACGTCAAGGGGCAAGCCAAGGAAGTGTACTTCAAGGTATACGCGAAGGATGAACTCTGGAGAGGTTGAGAGTGAGTTTGTAAGTTGGGCAGTCGATTGACAAAGGAAGCAATCGATTGATAGCACTGAGAGGAAACTCACAGAAAGATCAGTCGACTGGTATGAATACCAGTCGACTGGTCCGTTCAAAATGTAGTTGTAAAAGATCCTCTTCTAAGTGCCCAAAGCTTCCAAAGCATACTCTCTTCCTCATACTCTAAGTCCCATCTTGTAAAAGAGGAAGAGATCATCCTTGTTGGGATCGGTGCGTACGGCTAGAGGGGGGGTGAATAGTCGTTCACCCACTTGATTTGTCGGTTTCTTCCTACACGTGTTAGTGCGCAACGGAATACAAAACAAACTAAAGCTAACACAAAGGAAGACAAACCAATTTAACGTGGTTCAGAGATAAAGGTCCTACTCCACGGCTGTCCGTAAGGTGAACGATCCTGATCTGTCGGTGGATGACTCCTCGGAAAGCCTCCGGCTAGCTCGTGTCGCTCCTTGTGAGTGGAGAAACCTCGCCACAAACTCCCGACAGCACCTGAGCACTTGGAGACTACTAATAAGTTTTACCCAAGCTTATTCCGTCAACCTTTGCCCAGCCAAACCGAGCTATCTAATTAGAGCTCGACACTGTTCCTGCCGTTACCAGTCGATTGGTGGAAACACCAATTGACTGGTCCACTTGGATTCGAACATTGCAGCCCTAACGTTCGAATTTCAGCCGACACCAGTCGACTCCTACATGCAGCAGTCGACTGATCTTTCTATGACTAACATCAGTCGACTGCTATATGCAGCAGTCGACTGCCCAAACCCTAATCCTAGGGTTTCAACCCCGAGTACAGTTCCTTAGCACTCGTCCTCACCCGACCAACCTAAACTAGCCTTCTAGCCTCCGCCATCAGCCTTGCGTCCCTCGGATGCCTCCCCATCCTTCACGCCTTGTCTTCTGGAACTTCCTTCGGCCTCGGTCCTTATTGTTGGGTCTTCCTTTGTCAGGATGCCACTTGGACTTTTCTCCTTTACCAAGATCTCACTTGGACTTTCCTCGTTGTACCTGTATCCTGCATACTCACAATGCATATCAAATACAACAATAAACCTAACTTAAACCTTTGCCCAAACATCAAAATCCAAGGTACCTAGATTGCTCTAACAATCTCCCCCTTTTTGATGTTTGGAAACCCGTTTAAGTTAGGGAAACAACAACAAAGCAAATAAATCATGGAACCTAACCTTAGGCTCCCTCTTTACCTAAACTCCCCCTTGAGTAGGTTTTTCTTGCAAAGGTAGTCGACTGCTATATGCAGCAGTCGACTGCCCAAACCCTAATCCTAGGGTTTCAACCCCGAGTACAGTTCCTTAGCACTCGTCCTCGCCCGACCAACCTAAACTAGCCTTCTAGCCTCCGCCATCAGCCTTGCGTCCCTCGAATGCCTCCCCATCCTTCACGCCTTGTCTTCTGGAACTTCCTTCGACCTCGGTCCTTATTGTTGGGTCTTCCTTTGTCAGGATACCACTTGGACTTTTCTCCTTTACCAAGATCTCACTTGGACTTTCCTCGTTGTACCTGTATCCTGCATACTCACAATGCATATCAAATACAACAATAAACCTAACTTAAACCTTTGCCCAAACATCAAAACCCAAGGTACCTAGATTGCTCTAACAATCTCCCCCTTTTTGATGTTTGACAACCCGTTTAAGTTAGGGAAACAACAACAAAGCAAATAAATCATGGAACCTAACCTTAGGCTCCCTCTTTACCTAAACTCCCCCTTGAGTAGGTTTTTCTTGCAAAGGTACTTCTCCCCCTTTGCCAACAAATGCTCCCTCTTCACCTAAGCTCCTCCTTAAGCTTGGATTCCTTGCAAAGTTGTGTTAGTATCCCACTTAAACCCAATACTTCTCCCCCTTTTCCACACATCAAAAGGAACTCCAACAATATCCCAATTATTGGATTCTTTAACCTCTAATGATCATAAACAAAGTGTATTAACCCCCCTATCAGATTATACACTTGTTTTACATCATTTGGACATTTTTTGACTGTTGAAAAATAATTTCAGCCTGTATCAGTCGACTGAGACAGTTACCATTCGACTGATCCCCATCAAAAAACCATACAATAGCTAGTCTCGCTCCAAAAACACTGTTACCAGTCGACTGCCCCCTGTACCAGTCGACTGGTACCCTGAAAACTACATTTTCAGCATTTCTGGTCCAATTTCAGAAATGCACCAGAAATTTCACAAATCTCCAAAAAAATTTTAAATTTTGTGGAGAGGTTTGTGATACCCGTGTCTACTTGAAAAAAATACATTCAAAAATGTATCTATCACCAATCTCAAGATTGACACAAAACTCAAAACTATCTAAATGGTTTAATTGAACCTTGACCTAAAAACCAAGTTTTGATCTCCTCTTGATGTATCTGCCCATACCAAATTACAATGCATCCCAAGCATTGGTTTATATGACATCTACACATCAAAACTCAATTTTCATGCAATATGTTCCTAATGTCATATTTTCATGCATGTCACATACACCCATTGTGTCAAAACCTAAGAATTGACTCAAATCCATTTCCAAACATTTGGCACATTCCATAGTCTATATAGACTTTTGGGAAAAATCCTCCCGAGATCCATTTACCATGGATCCCAACTTGACTCTTTGAGCCCCCCCCCCTTGAGCTCTTAACCTTAACTACCTCCCTAGGTGACTCTTCTACAATTACTAGGCCGCATCGGTGTACCTCCGGTGACTCTTGGCCTACATTCTTAACTTCCCTAACCTTAGGCACCTTGTCCTTGGTTAAATTCTTCTTTTCCTTAACTTTAAATGACTTATTCTTGCCATCTTTTAATCTTCCATCCTTAGCATAGTTATATGCTACCCTAGCATATTTTCTTTCATTTGCCTTGGATGCACCCAATTTAACATTTTTGGATTTTTGAACACTCAAACACATGTCAAGTCCCCTAGGTCCAATAATGAACCTATCTAGGACTCATTCCATTTCTTCAAATCTTGCCTTCAATACTTGATTTTCCAATTCTATAGCTCTAACCCTAAAGTCAATATGTCCACCTTGGACATTCCTAGACCTACCCACCTTCCTAGGCATATGTCTCCCCTTCTTGAATTGCATACCTTGATCATTAACTACCTTCCTTCCCTTAGGCATAGTAGTTTGGGTCTTTCTTGGTCTAGCCTTGGTTAATGATTTCCTAGAGTTATCTATCTTGTTAACCATATTTCTATCATTATACCTAAATCTATGATTATTCTTAATGAGCATATAAGAATTGGAAATTGGATTTAATTTAAAATAAGGGATTACCTTCCATTTTACCTTTGAAGCTCCCCCTTGACTTGAGCTCCTCTTCTTCTCCGATTTCTTTAAGTGCACCAATTTCTTGATTTCTCCTTTCTTTGGGCACTTGGTGTGGTAGTGTCCATGCTCACCACACGTGAAACAAATTATATGTTTCTTCTCATTCTTTTTCCTATAACCCATGTTAGATATTGAAGAAATTGACTTGAGCTTAGGGTTTACCTCCTTTTTCTTACACAATGGACACTTGTCCTTGTAGTGCCCATTTTCATTGCATCCAAAGCAAATAATGTGATCCTTTGACTTTGCTTTGGTGGTGAAGACTTCTTCTTGCTCCGGTATTGGGGATGGTCTCTCCTCTTCCTCAATCCTTGAAGTGGAGACTTCTTCTATTTCTTCCTCACTTAAGGATATGGACGATTCCACTTCCTCCTCCTCTGATGTTTAACCAGATTCAACTTCTGATTGGTCCTTCTCCTCCTCTTGGACCAATTACCCCTTTTCCTTGAGCTCCTCTCCTTCTTGTTCTTGTGTTGAATTTTTATTTAGAGCTATCACCTTTCTCCATAGCTCATCTGCATTCTTGCATTCTCCTATATGTGACACAATATATAGAGATAATAAATTTAACACAATTCTAGTTACCTCCTTATCCGCCTCTGCTTCCTCCTTTTGATCCTTGGTCCAATACCGAGGTCGGAGCCGTTTTCCCTTCTTGTCTATTGGAGCTTCAAATGAAACCTCCAATGCGGTCCAATAGTCTTAATCCATTTGGAACCACGTCTCCAACCGCTTCCTCCAATAATCAAAGTCATCTCGATCGTATGGAGGTGGGATCCGAATATCCCATCCAAGCGGACCTTCCGAATCCATCTTCCTCTAGCACCTTTGCTCTTTTGGCGGTTATTCCAACAAGAGCGACCCCGGCTCTGATACCACTTGTTGGGACCGGTGCGTACAGCTAGAGGGGGGTGAATAGCCGTTCACCCACTTGATTCGCCGGTTTCTTCCTACACGTGTTAGTGCGCAACGAAATATAAAACAAGCTAAATCTAACACAAAGGAAGACAAGTCAATTTAACGTGGTTCGGAGATAAAGCTCCTACTCCACGGCTACCCATAAGGTGGACGATCCCGATCCATGAGTAGATAACTCCCCAGAAAGCCTCCGGCTAGCTCACGTATCTCCTTGTGGGTGGAGAAACCTCGCTACAAACTCTCGACAGCACCTGAGCACTTGGAGACTACTAATAAGCTTTACCCAAGCTTATTTCATCAACCTTTGCCCTGCCAACCCGAGCTCTCTTAAATAGAGCTCGACACTGTTCCTGCCGTTACCAGTCGGCTGGTGCCAACACCAATCGATTGGTCCACTTGGATTCGAACGCTGCAGCCCCAACGTTCGAATTTTAGCCGATACCAGTCGACTGCTACATGCAGCAGTCGACTGATCTTTCTGTAACTAACATCAGTCGACTGCTACATGCATCAGTCGACTGCCCAAACCCTAATCTTAGGGTTTCGACCCCGAGTATAGTCCCTCAGCACTCGTCCTCGCCCGACCAACCTAAACCTAGCCTTCTAGCCCCCTCCATCAGCCTTGCATCCCTGGATGCCTCCCCATCCTTCACGTCTTGCCTTCTGGTGCTTCCTTCGACCTCGGTCCTTGTTGTCGGGTCTTCCTTTGCCAAGATGTCACTTGGATTTTTTCTCCTTTGCCAAGATCCCAGTTGGACTTTCCTCGTTGTACCTGTATCCTGTATATTCACAATGCATATCAAATACAACAATAAACCTAACTTAAACCTTTGCCCAAACATCAAAACCCAAGCTACCTAGATTGCTCCAACAATCTTGTGAGGGTTTCTCCACTTTCAAGCTTGATTGAAAAGGAGAAGAGCATAGTGGAGCTTGATTGCATGGGTGTGGATCCTTGGATTAGTCACCTCAAGGAGGTGGAGACCAAGTAAATGTCACGCCCCGAGACCCAGGAGCCGCTGTGCCAATAGAAAATCGGACAACACCTCCCCTATCTGGCGGACAATTTACACAAACACACAGATAAATATATATCACAACCACGCAGTTAAATGGCCTCAGGCCTCAAATCCATACAGAATAACAGGTATATAACTATAACCGTCGTAAAACCAAAATACGAACTCACCTGAGCTGCCAGGGGGCAGGAACAAAGCCAAAACCCCACGAAGTCCAACATAGGACTCAAAAGTACAATACCATCGAATAAAACATGAATACATGTTCGAAACCTGGCAACGGAAGCAAAATGTATACTACAAGGTCCATAACCAAAACAACGTAAAGTAAAACCAAGCAGAGCTCCTCTGGAGCTGGGGACTGACTGCTAGCGATCTCCTGGCAGGCATCAACTTGAAATAAAAGGTATGGCAACGGGGTGAGTCCATAGCTCAGCGAATACCCAACGGATATGCATAGAAAGTTATACTAACAACAAGAGTTCAGCTAATACAGTCTCATAACAACAATAGAGAAAGACTGGAACTGAAAATACTGGGTAAGTACATACCTGAATCCATCTAACCTGGAAAGAGGGTAATAAATACCAAAGGAACTCCAATAGATATATAATCACAGATATCAAGTCTCCAGAGTATGCATGTCAAACAAGTGCAGAAATCAAGTGCAGCAAACAATGCACGATGCAAAATATGCACATGGTGCAATGCCATGGTCACCCCCTAACTCCAGTCAAGCCACCGAGACAGGCGATACTGTGTCGGCCGAGTGGAGTAGAGCTGTGACACTGTCCGCACTCTGCCATCACTGCTCCTGAGTGACCGAGTGGACAGGATGCTGGTGGAGCTATCGCTCCGCCCCATGTATATATGGGGGAGATATCTCTCTCATCTTCTCTGGTCTATGGGTAGAGAAGGGATCCCTGCTTGCTACCACGCTCTGAAACCACTACCCCTGAGCGGACGAGCGGAGCAATACAGAGCAAATGCACACACCCAGCGGTATCCACTAACCCATGAGTGGCCGTGTGTGCATATCATGTGCCGGAAGACGATTAGGCTCAACCACAAGGGAGTCACTGATCGCCGGCATGCAACAATGCAAGGATGGTGTATGATAGATACACATACCTCCCTCCCCAAGTCCTCAGTATACTAAGTCTCAGTCTGAAATCCTATAACAGGAAAAATAGGTAACCTACAAGATATACTGACTGGAAAACTACCAATCCCCCCAAGGTCAAATGCAGGAGACAGTACCACGATCTCTAGCATACAAATAGATATGACAATACCTGATACTGTATGCAACTACAACATAATAACTCAGGAATAAACCACAGGTATCTAGGACCGACATAATAAACAGGGATAACCAACAAGTATCCAGAACAGGCATAATAACCAGGGATAAACAACAAGTATCCAGAACAGGTATAATAACTCAGGGATAAACAACAAGTATAACTCAGGGATAAACAACAAGTATCCAGAACAGGTATAATACACAGGGATAGCGTATGATCTTATTGCTATCTATAACAGTCTATGCATAAACAAATGACAATATCATAAGAGATAAGTCAAAGGGTACCCGCCTCCAATGGAAGAATGTCGTATCAAATGAGAACCTCACGTCCAGAAGTCTGAGAGCAATCAGTGTCCTGTATCAAAGGATATAGTTTTAGCTATCATAACAAATGATAACTACCCACACATAACTATACCCCTAATAAAACTATTCTAAAGTAATGATCACTAATTAACTGTAATCATTGATTAGTTCTGAGTCCAACTCTTGATTCATTTTATGTTTAACCACAAGCTTATCCCAAGTCATCACCTCTCCATCACAGTGGAATATAATCCTTAGCAACCCTTAACCAATCTCATGATCATGCTAGAATAGGTATCCAAAACTCAAAGTATACACGACAACCTCCATTTAGGTTTAACTTCACAATCCAAATGAAATTTGGCTAGCAAAACTATTTCATCCAATCTGATCAGAAATCAACTTAAGCTCAACAAAGACAGTTTCATGAGAAACATCTCACACAAATCAAAAGCCAACAAAATTTCATCCACGGAATCAAATTGCTTGCTTCCCAAACATTAACTCTACACAAATTCCTTCCAATAAAAGATCACAAACCAAATGCCACAGCAACTCATGATTCAACACATACTCGACATCAAAACAGCTCCATCATCCCAATAAATTTACAGAACCAGAATTCAAAACCAAAACAGCAGGATTACAGCTAGAGCCAAGACCACCTCCACATCATAACCTCGATCCAAAAGGAAGAATTCATCTTAAAACATGTAATTAAAACCAGTAAACTCAATTAGACATATCTAATCAGATGCTAGAGCTTAAGCCCAATTAGGATATGTATTGTCAAGATCTCATCTCACGAAACCCTGCTGTAACCTTCTCTCTGCTCCGATAGCCCTAGCAGTTGAGGAGAAGGAAGATCAAACAACACAAATCCAACTACAGAACGAACATAACCTAATCCATCCAACCCTTTACTCATAGCATATCTTCCAAGTAAAAACAGAATCGAAACCAAAAACCACATAGGAAAATTGTGAGAACTAAAGCAGAAAATCTCAACACTACAACACTTACCCCCACATGTTCGTTGACACCACATTGCTCCGGTCAGGCGGGGTTCAAATTGGTTGAGAGAAAATAATTGGATGCATCATCAGCGCACCCTTCTCCTTCTTCTGCTCTGATCTGGACCTTCCCAGATTTGGATCCCAGTGGTTGCAACCGAACGACCCAATCGGTAGCCAAGCAAAGATTAGCCTGGCGTCAGCTCCGAACGCGAGCCAAGGACAAGAGAGTATTGTCTCCCCGATTATCGGTGGTTGTGCCGAGCTATTCGAACAAGGAATAACCAAAGATGGAAGCTTCGCGAGAGAAGGAGGCAGGAGGCATCGGGTTGCTTGGCTGCGGCTAGGGCAACGCGAGGGGAGGAAGAAAAGAGTCGACGCTTGGCTGCTAGGTCACGCGAAGGGGAGAGGAAGAGGAGCGGGTCGGCGTGGCTTCGACGGCTAGGGCACGCGATGAGGAAGTCGTCGGGGGATTTGGCTTTGGTTGCGGGCGACTGCGACAAAAGAGGTTATAAGGTGAGGGGCTTTTTACAAAAAGGCCCCTCAACTTTCGGAAATTTTAATTTTACCCTTAGGGTAAGGGTTTTAGCTATTTAACCCTCCAACTTATTGTAATCCACCTGCATAAATCTCTAGGGTTAGATTATTTACCCTTTCATAATTTAAGAGTTTAAGTTTTTTGCAATAAAGCCCCTTGGCTCCACCCGTAGGGCCGAAAACCATAGACTCGATCCGAAAAATCTCGAAAAATTTTCTGGTCCGGATTTTCGAATCACCGTATTTTACATTCTCCCTCACTAATAAAAATTTGGTCCCCAAATTTCACCATTCCTCATACGGCACACACTAGCATCAAAACATGACTGTACTCATCATGAGTAACCACGTCAGTTGATACCCTAAAGTTACCCTGATACGGAGCAACTGAAGTTATCAATCCAAAGGTTATCATCCGATAA
>JAGFNQ010001092.1:0-84896 GCA_024364735.1 Boesenbergia rotunda
ATGATGCTTATGTCTTTAAGGCATAAATATGCTAAGACGGCACGGTCGATGGTCGACGGTACGACGGTCGTGAGGACTGGTAAATGGGCCGGTAGACGGGCCGAGCCGTAACAAGTTATGCTATGTTAAAGATGCCATGAATGCCATATGAATGATGAAGCATGAAAAGTATTTTACTTTATGTATGGGCTTGTACCAGACCGAAGTATGGGTCCAAGGGATGGGCACCTTAAGAACGCCCCGGTTTTGGACTACCGTAGCTGTCCACGGTTCTGGCACTATCGGAGCTGTGCAACAGGGATGGGCACCTTAAGAACGCCTCGGTTCGGGGACTACCGACTATGCTGTCCTTACCCTAGTAGCTTGGGGCTCGTGACCTCGGACTTGCTAGGGATGCGCGTAATGATGTATGTATGTGGTACAAGCCGGGGACCCCAAATGATGTTATGATGATTATGTTTAAGCAATGAAAAGTATGTTTTAAAAGTTAAGCATCCTTATGTATATGCATTCCACTCATGCATCCATTCATGTTATGCATTATGCTATGTTGATAAGATTTTATGCTTACGTTTCATGTTAAGAAGTATGCATGAGAATGAATGAATTATGCCATGCTTAGAATGTTCACTATGCTTATGAATGGTGCCATGAGAATGAATGAATTATGCCATGCTTAGAATGTTCACTATGTTTACAATATGCCATGAATTATGTCATGCTTAGAATGTTCACTATGTTTATGATTTATGCCATGAATTATGCCATGCTTAGAATGTTCACTATGTTTACGATATGCCATGAATTATGCCATGCTTAGAATGTTCACTATGTTTATGATTTATGCCATCAATTATGCCATGCTTAGAATGTTCACTATGTTTACGATATGCCATGAATTATGTCATGCTTAGAATGTTCACTATGTTTATGAATTGTGCCATGAGAATGAATGAATTTTGTCATGCTTAGAATGTTCACTATGTTTACGATATGCCATGAATTATGCCATGCTTAGAATGTTCACTATGTTTATGAATTGTCCCATGAGAATGAATGAATTATGCCATGCTTAGAATGTCTATGATGTTTATGTTTATGCCATGTATCATGTCATGCTTAGAAGGTTACTATGTTTATGTTCATGCCATGCTATGTATACGATAAGTGATGTAAGATGTTATGTTCCAAGTAGAGCACCAAGTATGTTAATGTTTATGTGCTCATTATGAGATGATGAATGATGAATGGTTTTGTGAGTAGGAAAGAGTCTTACTAAGTCTGTGTGCTTATATCCTTATTTCCTTATACCGCAGATCATTCAAGGGGACAGTGATGGAAGCAGCAGGAGGGCAAGAACGCATGTGTGTAGTAGTGACTTGGCCCAGGAAACTTTATGTTTACTGTTTATGTTAGAACTTCACCTTGGTTACTTATATGTCTGAATAATGACCTGTGGATCCTATGATATGATGTTACGTATGACATGATATGATATGATGCTTAAGTTCAAAGTTGATATGCTAAGGTTCCTAGGTCATTAAGATAAGAATGGTAACAGGGCATGTATAAGTTAAGTTATTCCGCTACCTTATGATGTCTACATGCCCTAAGCATGTTAACGTAACGCCGCTTAAAAGAAAAAAAAAAGCGGGCGTTACAGGTTGGTATCAGAGCAGTAACCATCTCACTACCCACACATCAAGCCCTCTTCCTGCCGCTTCCAAGTAAGTACCTCTTTACATATCTTATAATAGGAAGATGTTTTATGATTTTAAGGTATGCAAGTATGAATGATATTTATGATGAAATGTACGTTACGATATGTAACGATGAATGATACTTTATCTTATTTTAGGAATTAAATATTTAGAATAATATAGGGGTAGAAAAGAAACTGATATTGACCATACTTGTCTTTTATGAAGAAAAGTATGGCTAGAAGACAGAGTAACCGACTTAACGAGACTACTTCATCGCCTGACCTGATGCTCAATATACCTTATATTATAACCTATTTTAGGTCACATCATAAGACAATCATGTATAAGTATCCTACCTTATACCTTGGGTCTAAGTTAGTCATATTACAATTAGTCATAAGTGTGACTCAACCTTATGTTCATAAACATGGTATTAATTGAGCGCCATCGTAATATTAGTAATTAAGGTGAACCTAGTATCAACATAATGTTATATAACCTGTACAATATGTTAGTTATCAATCATATAACATAATTATATTATATCATATAAAGCAAATGGTAATAATATGAGAGGGTATACTAATATCAGATTATTATAAATATAATTATACTACTAATTCCTTATCATATAAGTATTGTCATAATTCATCTATCATATAAGTTCTTAATATGAGCCTACACACAGGTTGACATGTATCATCTCAACCTATAAGTTATTACCTATACATATTATTCCATAAGCAATTATAGGTATTATACCTATAATTTATATGATAAGTAATTATAATTTATGATATTATGTATAACCTATAATATAGTCTCATGTAGGGAATTATATGATAGCCTACATACATAAGATTATAACACTCTCACCTATGTTAGCGTATAGTATTAGTTTCATTATACTAATACTAATATAGTTAATGGTATAAGTCATACGGTATAACCTAAAATGATACGCATAGGGTAGTGTACTAATTATATTAACACCTATTATAGATTATGTGTCTACTATATTTTCATACTAATTATAAATATTAGCACTATCAACTATCTTTCACTATTATCTTATATATAATATACAAGATTACCTTAAGTCATTTTATGGTAATATAATAAATATGATCCCACTTATCATATAATAACCATTAACTAATATAATTCATAGCTCATGTTGTGAACTAATATTTCGGAACCATACTATTATTATGTTTACCCATAATTATAATAAGTATATAATTATGATATATGCATATAATTACATCATAGGGCTATTAATGACACTAGCTCAATTATGACAATCATGTATGTCACTTATATCATCAAGGATATAAGCAGTTAAGAAGCCGTGAATAAAGTACACATAATCATGTTAGTAATATTATCGGTTCCTTAAGTGGAAGAATTTTCCCTTATTCGATGCGCCCGGGATCCACCAAAATGTATCAAGACCTGAAGGAGAAATTCTGGTGGTCCGACATGAAGAGAGATGTGGCGCAGCATGTTGGTACATGCCTAACCTGCCAGCAAGTAAAGGCAGAACATCAGCGACCCGGAAGAGTTATGCCGATGTCCGGCGTAGACCCCTGGAGTTTAATGTTGGAGATTGGGTGTTTCTGAAGGTGGCTCCTATGAAGGGGGTGACAAGATTTGGAAAGAAAGGAAAGTTAAGTCCGCGCTATGTGGGGCCGTACCTGATTCTGAAAAGAGTTGGTAAGGTGGCATACGAGCAAGAGCTGTCTCCAGAGATGTCAGCTATCCATAACGTATTCCATGTGTCCCTGCTTAAAAAGTGTATCCCAAATATGGACCAAGTGATCGAGCCACAGATGGTACAAGTTCAGGAGGACCTAAGTTATGAAAGTAGACCTATCCAAATTCTGGATAGGGAAGTCAAGAAGCTAAGGAGTAAAGAGGTACCCTTAGTCAAGGTCCTATGGCAAAGTCAACGGTTCGAGGAAGCTACCTGGGAACGCGAGGATGAGATGAGGCGCAAGTACCCGGAGTTATTCTAAGTGCGAGGATGAACTTTCACGAGGTATGGGGGATTGTAACAACCCGGAAAATTCTCTTAATATTTTCTTAAAATATTAAGCATGTCTAAATAATTTTTCAAGGGACCTAGAAATATTAAGGAGAACTTTGGCCTAGAAAATCCATGTTTTCTCATTTAAATTGAGAAAACTAAGTACTAATGGGCTTTATGTGGGCTTTTTAGTACCATGATTATAGGTGGATTTCGGTAATAATTAGTATAAATATAAATGGGATTTAATTAGGCATATTAGCATGATTATGGGTAAGTCTTAGCCTAATTTTTCTATTTTAATGGAGAAATTAGGTACTAATGAGCTTTAAATGGGCTCTAAAAATGGGTATTAATTAGGTAAAATTAATATAAATTAGGTAAAATTAATATAAATATAAAAGAATTTTATTTAGGAATATTAGCATAATTATGGGTGATTTTAGGGGGATTTTCGGAATTTAGGAAATAAAAATAATAAAATAAATGAAATAAAAATAAAATAAAAAAAATAAAGGTGCATAAGCCAAGGATTGAACCTTGGACCTCTTGTACAACCATGTAAGCCTTAACCAACTCACCTAGCAAGGTATTGTTATGAGGAAATGAAATGGATATAAGTTAAGATTAAGAAGAAGATGAAGAGTCATGGAGAGACTCTTCATTTACCACTTTAATGGATGATAAATAGGGGGGTTTGGGAGTTTCATTCTCTCTTCTTTCAATTGCATTTCCTCCTCTCTTCCTCCCTCATTCTAGACGACCACTCCTAGAGGGTTTTCCCCTTGGAAAAGCTTCCACCAAGGTTCCATCTCCTAGATCTAAAGTCTCTTCCAAGGATACAAGGACAAGGGTGTTCAAGGGTCCAAAGATCTTACCATTTTCTTCTCTTCCAAGGTTCAAAAAATCAAGAAACCCAAAGTAAGACTCTCTCACCTGTGGTATAATAGTTCCCTATGATTTTTATGGTTTTTAGTATGATATTGGTTTTCGAATTGGATGTTGAAAGGAAAGAAAACTAAGAACCCTCATGTTTAAGGGTTTCGGCCACCATGATTTACAGGTCAATAATTATGCTAAAAATCATGATAATGTTATTTAATGTTCCCTTATGATGTGTAGAGGTTAATTATAATTTTTGGGAATTTTTGGAGTACCCTAGGACACCCTAGGGTTTCGGCCAACATGAAAGAAACAAAACTAAGAACCCTCATGTTTAAGGGTTTCGGCCACCATGATTTACAGGTCTATAATTATGCTAAAAATCATGATAATGTTATTTAATGTTCCCTTATGATGTGCAGAGGTTATGTATAATTTTTGTGAATTTTTGGAGTACCCTAGAACACCCTAGGGTTTCTGCCAACATGAAAGAAACAAAACTAAGAACCCTAAGTTTAAGGGTTTCAGCCACCATGATTTACAGGTCTATAATTATGCTAAAAATCATGATAATGTTATTTAATATTCCCTTATTATGTGTAGAGGTTAAGTATAATTTTTGGGAATTTATGGAGTACCCTAGGACACCCTAGGGTTTCGGCCAACATGAAAGAAACAAAACTAAGAACCCTAAGTTTAAGGGTTTCGGCCACCATAATTTACAGGTCTATAATTATGCTAAAAATCATGATAATGTTATTTAATATTCCCTTATGATGTGTAGATGTTAAGTATAATTTCTGAGAATTTTTGGATTACCCTAGAGACCCCATATGTTTCGGCCAACCTCAAGGGCCCAAGGGTTAGGGTTGAGCCTTTAACTTCAAGTATATGTTTATGTGTTTCCATGATAAGTATGACAAGTATATGTTCAGGATATGAATGATGCCATGATAAGAATGATAGGGTTATGATCACGATAAAAATGATGCTATGATATGTTAGGTTCATGATATGAACGATGCCATGTTAAGTATGTTATGTTTATGTTTAAGAATGAGGATGATGCCATGTTTAAGAATGAAAATGATGTCATGTTAAGTATGTTATGTTTATGTTTAAGAATGAAAATGATGCCATGTTTAAGAATGAAAATGATGTCATGTTAAGATTGAAAATGATGCCATGTCTAAAAAAAAATGAAAGTGAAGAATGAAGTTAAGGTTCATGCATTTAAGGCATAATGATGATGTTAAGTATGATGAATGAATGAATATGCTATGAATGATGATGAATGAATGATGATGCTTATGTCTTTAAGGCATAAATATGCTAAGATGGCACGGTCGATGGTCGACGGTACGACGGTCGTGAGGACCGGTAAATGGGCCGGTAGACGGGCCGAGCCGTAACAAGTTATGTTATGTTAAAGATGTCATGAATGCCATATGAATGATGAAGCATGAAAAGTATTTTACTTTATGTATGGGCTTGTACCGGACTGAAGTATGGGTCCAAGGGATGGGCACCTTAAGAACGCCCCGGTTTTGGACTACCGTAGCTGTCCACGGTTCTGGCACTACCGGAGCTGTGCAACAGGGATGGGCACCTTAAGAACGCCTCGGTTCGGGGACTACCGACTATGCTGTCCTTACCCTAGTAGGTTGGGGCTCGCGACCTCGGACTTGCTAGGGATGCGCGCAATGATGTATGTATGTGGTACAAGCCGGGGACCCCAAATGATGTTATGATGATTATGTTTAAGCAATGAAAAGTATGTTTTAAAAGTTAAGCATCCTTATGTATATGCATTCCACTCATGCATCCATTCATGTTATGCATTATGCTATGTTGATAAGATTTTATGCTTACGTTTCATGTTAAGAAGTATGCATGAGAATGAATGAATTATGCCATGCTTAGAATGTTCACTATGCTTATGAATGGTGCCATGAGAATGAATGAATTATGCCATGCTTAGAATGTTCACTATGTTTACGATATGCCATGAATTATGCCATGCTTAGAATGTTCACTATGTTTATGATTTATGCCATGAATTATGTCATGCTTAGAATGTTCACTATGTTTACGATATGCCATGAATTATGCCATGCTTAGAATGTTCACTATGTTTATGATTTATGCCATGAATTATGCCATGCTTAGAATGTTCACTATGTTTACGATATGCCATGAATTATGCCATGCTTAGAATGTTCACTATGTTTATGAATTGTGCCATGAGAATGAATGAATTATGCCATGCTTAGAATGTTCACTATGTTTACGATATGCCATGAATTATGTCATGCTTAGAATGTTCACTATGTTTATGAATTGTGCCATGAGAATGAATGAATTATGCCATGCTTAGAATGTCTATGTTTATGCCATGTATCATGCCATGCTTAGAAGGTTACTATGTTTATGTTCATGCCATGCTATGTATACGATAAGTGATGTAAGATGTTATGTTCCAAGTAGAGCACCAAGTATGTTAATGTTTATGTGCTCATTATGAGATGATGAATGATGAATGGTTTTGTGAGTAGAAAAGAGTCTTACTAAGCCTGTGTGCTTATAGTCTTATTTCCTTATACCGCAGATCATTCAAGGGGACAATGATGGAAGCAGCAGGAGGGCAAGAACGCATGTGTGTAGTAGTGACTTGGCCCAGGAAACTTTATGTTTACTGTTTATGTTAGAACATCACCTTGGTTACTTATATGTCTGAATAATGACCTGTGGAACCTATGATATGATGTTACGTATGACATGATATGATATGATGCTTAAGTTCAAAGTTGATATGCTAAGGTTCCTAGGTCATTAAGTTAAGAATGGTAACAGGGCATGTATAAGTTAAAGTTATTCCGCTGCCTTATGATGTCTACATGCCCTAAGCATGTTAACGTAACGCCGCTTAGAAAAAAAAATGGGCGTTACATTTTCATATGAGTTCCACATATTACGAGTCGTCCATCCCCTCATGTTTAAGATATCGAATGCCCGTTAATTAATTTAAATTAATTAACTTCTAGATCCTTGATTAGTACCACTCAACCTTATTATCATGCCGGATCAAATCCACCTGCAGGGTTTAGCATGATGAACCTTTTGAGCTCATCAAGGGGGCATCATCATCCCGACTCACCAGGACATGAATTCCGTCAATAATCAACGACACATCATATTATTAATATTGTCTCCCAATTTACCGGGCCTATCGATCTAACAGAATATATCTCGCCCATTGGCAAATCAAAGAGACAATAATTAATAATATATATTCATTATTATATCGGGATTAAGGGATCATACTCCTTAATAAAATCTGAGGTCCTATCCAATTATTGAGTCAGTACAAATTAGATAACCTCTGGTTTTGGCCTGCTCAATGTACTCAAAGCACATTAGTGTAATTCTATGGTTAAGACCAACCACACCTAATTACACTACAACCATCTCGATGGTTTGTCCAATTCCATCTCGGTTGTGAGCCTCTACTTATACTAGGCAAGGAACTAATAACATGATCTTCCGTGTGACACCACACACCATGTTATCTACAATGCGAAGTAATGGACTTCGTGCATGTACTAATATAAACAGGCACCTAGTGTAGTTGTGATTCTCTTTTCAAAATGAAGATGTTCATATAAAGAAATCATGTCTTTCAGTATACACATCTTACATCGAGTTTGTCTGATGTTGTCAGCGTGAGAAGGTTCGAGTGGGACAGGTCTTCTTCATTTGACTCCTTCAAGGAAGACTCATCCCACGTAGCTTATAGTGCTTTCTTTCTTTGTTGCTTCTTTGCTTCTTTTAAGTTGGGGCACTCCGATTTGTAGTGACCCTTCTTATTGCACCCATAATAGGTGATCTCCATCTTGTTCTTTTGACTCATGCTTGGTTCAGTCAGATCATCCTTTGACTGAACTGATTTCTTCCTTCTCTAAACCTTGCTCTTCTTGTACATCCATCGAACTAGATTAACTAGTTCTGTGTAATCCATGTCTTCTTCATCAGACTCTAAGTCGGACTCCAACCCTGGTTCAAGTTATGGTTTTTTCTTCTTGAGTTTACCTGCAACTAAGGCAATACCTCTCTCTATCGGTGTAACCTTAGTTTGTTCATGCAACTCAAATTTAGAAAATAGTTCATCTAATTTAATTGATGCAAGATCCTTAAAAACTTTGTATGCATCCACCATGGATGCCCACAAGGTATTCCTTGGAAATGAGTAGTGCATACCTTACTAATCATGATTTTCTACTTTATGATCGATTACGTGAAGGTCGTTCATCAAATCCTGGATTCTAGCATGTAGTTGCGCAACATTCTCCTCTTCTTGCATGTTTATATTGTATAATTTGTTCAGTAGCAAGTCACACTTACTTATCTTTGTGTCGGAGGTTCCTTCATGAAGTTCGACCAGTTTGTTCTATAGTTCTTTTGCACAGTTTAAGGGGTTGACGCGGTTGAGTTCTTCTTTGGTGAGACCACACTGGAGAGTTTAGGTTGCCTTGGCGTCAGCTTCTATCTTTTTCTTCAAAGCTACGCCCCATAATGTATCCCAAGGGGCTCACCTTGTGTGTTTCGTGGAATGTCGAGGCTAGCTTGGATGATGATCCACATGTTTACCTGAGTTTTTAGGTGGAATTCCATACGGCTCTTCCAGTACCTGAAGTTTTCTCTGTGGGATCGGATTGAATCGATAGAGGGGGTGAATATCGATCATCAAAACTTTTTCAGAAAGCGTAGAGTAATTGCACAGCGGAAAAGAAAAACAATCGCTAACACTTTTTGTTTTTACTTGGTTCAGAGTCGCAGTCGGCCCCTACTCCAAGGCCCACGGTCCTTGACCGTTTACGATGGGCAATTCTATATTTCGTCAAATGTTTTACAAGATGAAGTTGAATATAGAATTAAAAAGAATACAACAATAAAACTATTTTTATACCGACAACCGGAGAAGTTGGAAGATCGGAGCCACGAGTCGTCATAGGCGCTTGAATCTCGAGTACGGAGCTTATCGAAGCGGAGCGCTTGAACGAATGTGTTGAAAGCAATTGTTGTTGAAGCCAAGGGGGTGAACTCCTTTATATAGTCGTAGCTGGGGCGCCTGTGTTGAAGGGGGCGCCTGACATGTGACCTGTCCTGCGACAACCTCAATCCGCAGACTTGGCCAGCGCTTATCCCCTCAACCAGGGCGCCTGAGCTGACTGGGGCACCTGTGTTAACACAGGCGCCTCAATGACTGATTCAAAGGCTTGCGTGGAAGTTTGCTTCGAGTGCTTGGAATAGCCCTTCACTGGGGCGCCTGTCTCAACACAGGCGCCTAGCCCAGTAAGGCGCCTCACTCCATTGAGGCGCCTGAATGCAGAATCCTTCATTCCTTCGTTCCTGCAACCAGGGTTAGTTCAAAAACACAACAAGCATATAAATGATATAGATTAAACCTTGATTTACAGCCTGAGCTGTCTTGGTTCTGACTTTGGGCTTCCCAAATGGAACCCTAAGTCGAACCAACTCCTAATGTTCCCTCCTACGGGAAACGCGACCTAACCTACTCCTCTCGGGACAGTTTTTGTAAAACTTCTAAGTGCTTTTAAGTTTGACTAAGTGTTTTGCAAAAACATTTTTACCAAAAAACTTTTTACACTTAGACAATTTTCCACTTAGACAAGTTTTGCAAGCCTAAATTTTGGTTTTTTTTAAAAAAAAACTTTTACTTACAAGGCTTTGCAAAAGGAATTTTACAAAAAAAAATTAATCAAAATTTTAAAAGGGTTTCAATTTTTGCACACTTAGAAAGATTTCACTTAAGAACAGTTTGTGCAAAAAAACATTTTACTTGAAACAAAAACTCTTTAAGGAATTTTTAAACAAGTTTTCGCAAAGATTTATTCTCTAAAACTTTACATAGAAACATTTGTCAAAAATTTCAAAAGGTTTTTGCTCAGACAAACTCTGTTTACTAAGGAAAATTTTACTTAGAAATATATAGAAAAATGCTCTTCGAAAATTTTGAAACACTTAGAAATTTTTGAAAGCTGTTAGAAATACTTAGAAGAAAATTTTGAAGTACTTAAAAAATTTGAAGCACTAAAAAAAATTTGAAGCACTTAGACATTTTTGCTTTACTTTTTGAAGCAGAGATAAAATTTTGAAAAAAAAAATTCTCTCTTTTCTCCTTTCTCTCCCCCTTTGCCATATATCAAAAAAAATTGGTAACAACTATTGCAATTTAATTTTGAATTAGAGCTAGTTACAAAATTGGAAGTCCATATTGAACCAACTCTAGTGAAGTCAAGCAAAACAAACCAATTAATCTGACTCCGTTCGGGTCCTGTCTAACCCAGTTAGCTACTTACTAACTGTTATAAAATGGTAATTTTCACTAGGGTTAGTCAAGTTAAGTGATCTGATCAAGTTAGATTTGCTAAGCTTGAACACTTAACTTGATTGCTATTCAATTTGTATTTATCACCCCAATTACTGTAGATGCACTGACTTAAACCATCTTGAATCAAGGCATAGACCTAAGCATCTCATCCCAGTCTAGGTTATCACTCAAAGTATCCTAAGGTGCTTGTGAAATACTGGCTTCTAGATCTATAGGTGCATGCAATTCTAGGGTTAGGGCCTAAGCTACGTCCATTTTGCGTAAAAACCCTAGTTTTGAAGGGGGTAAGTTTTTGAAAAACTAAGTCGAAAAATCATTTTAAATTTCAATAACTTGATAAAAGAAATGATTTAACAACAATTTTAATTTAAAAAAACAATTTTGAAAATAGAAAAGATTTTTGAAAAATAATATAGAACAGTCCTATTCTACTAAGCACAACCCTAACTATCTTCTTAGTATGCTAAACTCAGATTCTGGTAAGGGTTTGGTAAAAATGTCAGCTAAGTTGGATTTTGAGTCCACATGCATAAGTACTACTTCGCCCCTGGCTACATGATCCCTTACAAAATGATGTTTGACTTCAATATGTTTTGTTCGGGAGTGCTGAATTGGATTCTTAGTTAAATTCATTGAACTAATGTTATCAATAAAAACTCAGGTTTGGGTGTAGTCAAGGTGGAAATCCTTAAGTGTGTGCATCATCCATAAAAGTTGTGCTACACACTCTCCTAGGGCAATATATTCTGCTTCGGTTATGGATAAGGCTACGCAGTGTTGCTTTCTACTACACCAGCTGACTAGACTATGCCCTAATAATTGGCAACTTCCACTTGTACTCTTTCTATCTAACTTACACCTGTTGGATCGAGAAATGCGAGAGAGGGGGGGGTGAATGTCGCAATTCGTTCGGATTTAAAAAGAGCGGGTGCGCAGCGGAAATAAAAGAGAACACAACAACGCAAACACAGCAGGTTTACTTGGTTCGGAGCCTGGGTCGACTCCTACTCCAAGGCCCACGGTCGTTGACCGTTTACTTTGGGCAATTCTATATTTGGCGCAAAAACAGTTTACAATTTGAATATAGAGTGAGTGCAGTAAACTTATACAGGAAAGAATTTCTCTTCTTTTACCGACGTCCGGAGTAGATCGATGATTTCGGGGCAGCGGGACGTCGTCGGCTCAAGTTGGGCAGTTTCTGGAGCAGAGCACGAGAGCAGAAGAGCGTGGAAACGTCGAAGCAATTGTTGTACCTTGAAGAGGGTCGAGGCCCTCTTTATATAGGGCAGGGGGTGCCCGACATGCTCGGGGCGCCCTCCACGTGGCTTCTGATCCGGCGTGCTCTCGGTCGTGACTGATCGCTTCGACTTCGGGATAACAGTTGACTGGGGCGCCCGACGCGCACGGGGCGCCCGATTGACCGGTCAAATTTTATCACCGAGGCTTCGCGAGGGTGAGCTGCAGCCGCCTTCAGTGGCGTGGCACAGTGGGCGCCCGAGACACGCGGGGCGCCCGATCTGCGCGGTGCCCGATTTGCGCGGCGCCCGCGACAAGAGGGGCGCCCGACATGCGCGGGGCGCCCCCCAACGCGGTGCTGTCGGAGGTTTACTTCTCTGCTGACTTTGGGTTGACTCTGGGGCGCCCGACACATCCGGGGCGCCCTGCTCAGCTGCGGCCTCACTCCTTTGAGGCCCTCTGAGCTGCAGAAACACAGTCCTTCGGTCCTGCATCCAGGGTTAGTCCAAAATAGCAAATACTAAGTTGATTTTTCACAGCCTTAACTGTCTTGGTTCTGACTTTGGGTCTCCAAAATGGAGCCCTAGGTCGAACCGACGCCTAATGTTCCCTCGAGGGGAACGCGTCCTCACCTACTCCTCTCGGGAGAGTTTTACCTGGTGCCAACCAGATCCTCCAGTTGGACTTTTGCCCGGCAGTCCTTCGCCAGGTCTTGAGTTACCAAGCTTCCCTTCGCTTGGTGCCTAGCAGCCCTTCGCTAGGTTTTTTCTTCTGGCAGCCCTTCGCCAGTGCCTAGCATTCCTTCGCTAGGGCTTGTCCTGTCTGGCAGTCCTTCGCCAGTGCCTAGCAGTCCTTTGCTAGGGCTTGTCCTGTCTGGCAGTCCTTCGCCAGTGCCTAGCATTCCTTCACTAGGGCTTTTCCTGTACACTCAAGAAACTCGTTAGACAACCATTAACCCTTAACTTTTGAACCTTTTTGCCAATATCAAAACACAGGTTTGACTTGGGTGCATACTGCACCAACAATCTCCCCCTTTTTGATATATGGCAACCTAGTTCAAAAGGTTAAGGGAAAAAGAATGCTGAAATTGAAATCCTAAGTTGGATTCCCTCCCCCTAGAAGTAATCTCCCCCTAGGTTTTTCAAAAGTAGGTGGTTTTACTTTAAGTACTTAGAAAAATTTTATTATCGAAAAACTTTTTATGTATTGACTGAGTTTTTCAAAAAAAATATTCTAAGTTTGAAGAAGTTTTCACATTTTAGCAAATTTTGAGTTTTAGGAAAACTTTTTAAACTTTAGACTTTTTCAGTTTTAAAAAAATTGAGACTTGGAAAAAAAAATTTTATTTAGAAAATTTTCAGGATTTGGAAAAAAAATTTCAGACTTTAGAAAAAGCTTTTCAGAGAATATTTTTTAAAAAACTTAATAGCAATTCAGAGCAAAAAAATAATAGAAATTTGGAAAAACATTTTTGTTCCCTGTTTTCTTTCCAACTCTCCCCCTTTGACATATATCAAACAAAATGCACAAAAGGATATTTGCAATAATAAAGCATTTGCTGTACTGAATCAAAGCAAGACCTAAGTCTGGTTAAATCTTTTAGGGACCTGTCTAACCCATTTAGCTACTTACTAACTGTTATAAACAGTAGCTTTTGCTAGAGTTAGTCAAGTTAAGTGCATTGTTCAAGTTAGATTGTCTAAACTTGACACTTGACCTGATTGCTGTTCGTTTAGTGCCCCAATTGCTGCCGATGCACTGACTTAAAGCATCTTGAATTGAGGCAAAGACCTAAGCATCTCAACCCTTTCTAGGTTATCAATCAAAAGTATCCTAAGGTGTTTGTGAGATGCTGGCTTCTAAGTCTATAGGTGCATGCAATTCTAGGGTTAGAGCCTAGGCTAAGTCCATTTTCGAAAAAGCCCTAGTTTTGAAAGGGGTAGTTTTTTGAAATAAAACTAAGAGAAAAAAACTTTTTAAAGTTAAAGCAATATTAAAAAAAACATTTTAAAAGACATTTCAAGTTCAATTTAAAATTGAAAATCCAAAAACCAATTGATTCTATTCTACTAAGCACAACCCTAACTGCCTTCTTAGTGAGCTAAACTCAGATTCAGGTAGGGGTTTAGTGAATATGTCTGCTAGGTTGGACTTGGAGTCTACATGCTTAAGGACTATTTCACCCCTAGCTACGTGATCTCTTACAAAGTGATGTTTTACTTCTATGTGTTTGGTTCTAGAGTGTTGTATTGGGTTTTTGGTCAAGTTAATTGAGCTCATATTGTCAATGTTGACTTGGGTCTGATTGTAGTCTAGTTGAAAGTCCTTAAGAGTATGCATCATCCATAGGAGTTGAGCTACACACTCTCCTAAGGCTACATATTCAGCTTCAATTGTTGATAAAGCAACACAGTGTTGCTTTCTACTACACCAACTTACTAAACTGTTTCCTAAAAGTTGACAGCTTCCACTTGTACTTTTTCTATCTAATTTACAACCAGCATAGTCAGAATCAGATTTTGGGTTCGTTTCTTCATCAAATATTAAGTTGGTTGTTTCTTCAATTTTCTTAGTTATTTTGTTGTAGACTCTATAAGCTCTACTTGTTATAGAGTACCCTAAAAAGATACCTGGGTTTGACTTGGATTGGAATTTTCCAAGATAGTCCTTGGTATTGAGAATATGGACTTTGCATCCAAAGACTCTAAGATAGTGTAGGTTTGGAAGTCTGTGGTAGTAAAGTTCATAGGGTGTTTTACTTAACCTTTTATTAAGCAGAGTCCTATTTTGGATATAGCAAGCTGTGCTAATTGCTTCTGCCCAATAGTGGTTGGGTAGGTCAAATTCATTAAGCATAGCCCTAGCAGCTTCCTGTAGGGTTCTATTCTTCCTTTCTACTATGCCATTTTGTTGGGGGGTTCTAGGACACGAAAATTCGTGTTTATATCCATTTACTTTGCAGAATTCTTCGAATCTTTGATTCTCGAATTCTCCCCCGTGGTCAGACCTAAGTCTTTTTATTTTGGTATCATTTTGATTTTCAATCAATTTGCAAAAATTGTTAAATAGGTTCAGGGTTTCATCTTTGGTCTTTAGAAACCTAACCCAGGTGAACCTAGAGTAGTCATCAATTATCACTAAGCAGTACCGGTTTCCACTTAGTGACTTGGCTCCATGTGAATCAAAAAGGTTAAGGTGTAGGAGCTCAAGTGTGGTTTGGGTTTGATCAGATTGGATCAATTTGTGACTAGACTTGGTTTGTTTGCCTTGATTACAGGATTCACATATTAGGCTTTCATTACTCTTAATTTTAGGAACACCCTTTACTAAGCCAAGTTGGGTAATTTTTGAGATAGTTCTTAGATTGGTATGACCTAATCTCCTATGCCAGAGTTTTGATTGTTCTAACTGTGTTAACATGCATTTGGTTATAAGGGGAAGATTTATAGTATATACATTGTTTTTCCTAGTGCCCTTAAGCAAGATTTCTGAGTCTTGTGTATTTCTAATTAGGCAGTTAGAATTGTTGAACGTAACTAAATAACCAGAGTCACATAACTGACTTATGCTAAGTAAGTTAAAATTAAAGTTTTCTACTAATAGAACTTTCTTAATAATGAAATTGGATTTAAGTTCAATATTACCTGACCCAATTACCTTGAGTGTGGCATTGTTACCAAATGCTACTGAGCCCAGGTTTTTGAACTTGAGTTTGGTGAACTTCAATTTGTCCCCAGTCATATGTCTGGAGCACCCGCTATCTAACATCCATTGGTCCAAATCTTTATGTTCCTACACATAAAGAATTTTTGATGATTTGGATCCAACTTGAGTTAGGGATAGCTTAGATTGAGTTTCACTTCCTAGTCTGTCTCACCCCAGTCTAGGGTTTTCAATCACGTTAACCTTAAGGTTTTTGTGAGACAGGTTTGAAGGTAAAAATTAATTTTGAAAGGGAATTTTCATTTATTTTGAAAAGATATTTACTTTTAGAAAAAAATTTGAAAACAGATTAAGTGTTTTTCAAAAAGATAATAAGTTTGAAAAATAGAGGTTTTGAAAAACAGTTTAGAATCTATAATTATTTGAAATTTGAGTTAGATTCGAATTTGACAAAAGTTAATTTGAATTTGAATTTCAGAAATTGGCTTCCAGGTCTTGGCGAGGCACTAGGCCTTCTTTGGCCGAAGCCTTATGGGATCATCCACCCTTTCCTTGACAAAGCCTTTTAATGAAATTTCATTTTCAAATTAAATTAGGTCATTTTCTGGTCTAACTAGCTTGGGTCTTGGATCGGTAGCTTCGGCTAGTTCCGCCAAATTGGCTTCCCTAACGTACTATCATCTCACCTCCTCCCAATACTATGTTTTCAATTTTCAAATAATTTTAGTCCTTAAATCTAAGAATTCCTTAAATCTAAGCATGGCAATTTGCAAGAAATTAAATAAACACACAATCAATCAATTAAAAAAAACTATCTAATTATAAAAATTGTTTTGATTTTGGCTCCCCCTGGACTATAGCCTCTATATGGGTTAGGCAAGATGTGAATCTTGTCCTTGGGGATCCAAAATTGATTTGAACCAGTTGGTTTAGTCAGGCACAGTTTTGGCACCCATGCCTGAACCTTAGGTCTTGACTGGTTCAGTACAGCAAAGTAAGATCTTTGCCGAGATTTGGTTCTATAGCCAAGTCCGGATCGGTTTAGAACAGACTTCTGTTTTCCCAGAATCATATCAAGATTCTTGGAACCAGAAGTGAATCGTTCTAAAGCTGTTCTTAAATCCTTGACTTGAGTTTTCAAGGAGAAATTCTCTGATTCAAGTTTCTCAACTTGATCAGGGGTTTCTTGCTGAATTTTCTCAGTTAAGGAATTAGAATCAGCTCCCTCTTTCAGGAGTTTTACTTCCTGTCGGAGGGACTCGATTCGGAGTTTGGCTTTCGCCAAATCTCGGGATAGATAGGAAATAAGAGAATTTAATTGCGATTTTGAAAAACCCGTTACCTTTATTTCGCCGTCGTCGGAGAAAGTCAGTTTGCCGTCGTCCCGGTCCGAGTCTGAGTCAGTCTCGATTTGATCCGAAGCGGTCAGGGCTAGAAGATTGGACTGAGGTGCTTCTTCTTCTTCTTCTGAGGAAGACTCATCCCAGGTTGCTTGGAGTGCCTTCTTCTTTCTGGTCTTTCTGGACTCCTTTAGACTTGGACATTCAGTCTTGTAGTGGCCCTTCTTCTTGCATTCGTAGCAGGTTACATTGGGCTTTTGTTTGTCAGTTGCCGGTTCATCTTGTCCGTCCTTTCTCCGGCTTGTTCTCCGTGTGTTAGTTTGGTTCTTCAACTTTTTGTAGTAGCTTCGAGCTAGCCGGACCAGTTCTGATTGATCTTCTTCTTGATCTTCTATTTCTGAATCTGAGGTAGATTCAGGTTCAAGTTGAATTTTCTTCTTGGTCATTTTCCCTGTTTTCCCTGCAAAAAAAGCTATACTTTTCTCGACCAAATTTGAGTTAGTCTGTTCATGCAGCTCAAGTTCAGAAAATAACTCATCTAGCTTAATTTTTGAAAGATCCCTAGAGACCTTGTATGCATCTACCATAGATGCCCACAAGGTGGTCCTAGGGAATGCGTTTAGGGCGTACCTTATCAGATCACGGTTTTCAATCTTGTGACCTATTGCATGAAGACCGTTCATTACCTCTTGAATTCTTGCGTGGAGCTGGGCTGCTGTCTCGTTATCTGCCATTTTGATGGTGAAGAGCTTGTTCAGTAGCAGGTCCCTTTTGCTGATCCTCGTGTCTGAGGTTCCTTCGTGGAGCTCGATTAGTTTAGCCCATAACTCCTTTGCACTGTTGAAGGGGCCTACTCGGTTCAGCTCCTCTTTCGTTAGTCCACATTGTAGAGTCTGAGTTGCTTTGGCGTCAGCTTCAATTTTGCGTTTGAGAGTGTTGTCCCACTCCCAGTAGCTTTGTGGAATTCCTTCTGTATTTCGTGGGATCTCCAGACCGGACTGGATAATGATCCACATGTCCACCTGAGTTTTCAGGTGGACCTCCATGCGACTTTTCCAGTAGGAAAAGTCTTCTCCACTAAAGAGTGGAGGTCTAGCGGTGCTGTATCCCTCTTGCATAGACATTTACACTAAAAAGAAATTTACAAAAGAAATGTCCCAAGACTTGGTCTTGGATTAGTAGTGCGAGATAAAAAAAATGATTAGAAAAAAAATCCGAAAAAAATATATTCCAAACTGGTGGTTGCACCAAGTTTGAAAACCCCGCTCTGATACCACTTGTTGGATCGAGAAATGCGAGAGAGGGGGGGTGAATGTCGCAATTCGTTCGGATTTAAAAAGAGCGGGTGCGCAGCGGAAATAAAAGAGAACACAACAACGCAAACACAGCAGGTTTACTTGGTTCGGAGCCTGGGTCGACTCCTACTCCAAGGCCCACGGTCGTTGACCGTTTACTTTGGGCAATTCTATATTTAGCGCAAAAACAGTTTACAATTTGAATATAGAGTGAGTGCAGTAAACTTATACAGGAAAGAATTTCTCTTCTTTTACCGACGTCCGGAGTAGATCGATGATTTCGGGGCAGCGGGACGTCGTCGGCTCAAGTTGGGCAGTTTCTGGAGCAGAGCACGAGAGCAGAAGAGCGTGGAAACGTCGAAGCAATTGTTGTACCTTGAAGAGGGTCGAGGCCCTCTTTATATAGGGCAGGGGGCGCCCGACATGCTCGGGGCGCCCGACGCGCACGGGGCGCCCGATTGACCGGTCAAATTTTATCACCGAGGCTTCGCGAGGGTGAGCTGCAGCCGCCTTCAGTGGCGTGGCACAGTGGGCGCCCGAGACACGCGGGGTGCCCGATCTGCGCGGTGCCCGATTTGCGCGGCGCCCGCGACAAGAGGGGCGCCCGACATGCGCGGGGCGCCCCCCAACGCGGTGCTGTCGGAGGTTTACTTCTCTGCTGACTTTGGGTTGACTCCGGGGCGCCCGACACATCCGGGGCGCCCTGCTCAGCTGCGGCCTCACTCCTTTGAGGCCCTCTGAGCTGCAGAAACACAGTCCTTCGGTCCTGCATCCAGGGTTAGTCCAAAATAGCAAATACTAAGTTGATTTTTCACAGCCTTAGCCGTCTTGGTTCTGACTTTGGGTCTCCAAAATGGAGCCCTAGGTCGAACCGACGCCTAATGTTCCCTCGAGGGGAACGCGTCCTCACCTACTCCTCTCGGGAGAGTTTTACCTGGTGCCAACCGGATCCTCCAGTTGGACTTTTGCCCGGCAGTCCTTCGCCAGGTCTTGAGTTACCAAGCTTCCCTTCGCTTGGTGCCTAGCAGCCCTTCGCTAGGTTTTTTCTTCTGGCAGCCCTTCGCCAGTGCCTAGCATTCCTTCGCTAGGGCTTGTCCTGTCTGGCAGTCCTTCGCCAGTGCCTAGCAGTCCTTTGCTAGGGCTTGTCCTGTCTGGCAGTCCTTCGCCAGTGCCTAGCATTCCTTCACTAGGGCTTTTCCTGTACACTCAAGAAACTCGTTAGACAACCATTAACCCTTAACTTTTGAACCTTTTTGCCAATATCAAAACACAGGTTTGACTTGGGTGCATACTGCACCAACAACACCCAGCATAATCAAAGTCTGAATATCCTAATAGTTCAAAAGTTGAAGTCCTAGGATACCAAATCCCTACATTTAGGGTACCCTTAATGTATCATTGAACTCTTTTTAGGGATGCTATGTGGGATTCCTTAGCACAGGTTTGGTATCTAGCACACATTCCTATAGAAAATAAGATATCAGGTCTACTAGCGGTTAAGTACAGTATGCTACCAATCATACTTCGGTATAATTTTAGGTCAACAGGTTTACTCTCTAGGTCATTATCTATTTTGCATTAGTAGTCATTGGGGTACTTAAGCTTTTAGAATTGTCCATTTTGAATTTCTTTATCAATTCCTTAGCATATTTGGATTGGTGGACATAATTACCATCCCTAGTTTATTTAATTTGTAGACCTAAGAAGAAATTAAGCTCACCTACCAAACTCATTTCAAATTCACTCTCCATGATTTTTACAAATTCTTTTAGAAAATTAGACTTAGTAGATCCAAATATTATATCATCAACATATATTTGTGCAATAAAAATATCTTTTTCTATGGTTTTAACAAAAAGTGTGGAGTCAATTTGACCTTGGTTAAATTCCTTAGAAATTAAGTAGGTTGATAAGCGTTCATAACAAGCCCTAGGTGCTTGTTTTAACCCATAAAGTGCTTTTCTAAGTTTAAATACATATTCAAGTTTTTCTAAGTCCTCAAATCCTGGGGGTTGTCCTACATAAACTTCTTCTTTAATAAGCCTATTAAGAAATGCAGACTTGACATCCATTTGGTATAGTTTAAACCCTCTATGGGCTGCAAAAGCTAATAACATTCTAATTGTAACGACCCGGAAAATTCTCTTAATATTTTCTTAAAATATTGAGCATGTCTAGATAATTTTCCGAGGGGCCCAGAAATAATTATGTAAAATTGGGCCTAGAAATCCATGTTTTCTCATTTAAATTGAGAAAACTGAGTACCAATGAGCTTTAAATGGGCTCCAAAAATGGGTATTAATTAGGTAAAATTAATATAAATTAGGTAAAATTAATATAAATATAAAAGAATTTTATTTAGGAATATTGGCATAATTATGGGTGATTTTAAGGGGGGATTTTTGGAATTTAGGAAATAAAAATAATAAAATAAATGAAATAAAAATAAAATAAAAATAAAGGTGCATGAGCCAAGGATTGAACCTTGGACCTCTTGTACAACCATGTAAGCCTTAACCAACTCACCTAGCAAGGGATTTCTATGAGGAAATGAAGTGGATGTAAGTTAAGATTAGGAAGAAGATGAAGAGTCATGGAGAGACTCTTCATTTACCTTCTTAATGGGCTATTAAAGGGGGGTTTTGGGAGTTACCTCTTCTTCCCATTACTTGCATATTCGAACCCCTTCCTCCCCTCATTCTTGCCGAGCACCAAGAGGAGGTTTTCCCCTTGGAAAAGTTTCCACCAAGGTTCCATCTCCTAGATCTAAAGTCTTCACAAGAGTGCAAGGGCAAGGAGGGACCAAGGGTCAAGAGTTCTACAAGTTCTTTCTCTTTTAAGGTCTAAAAATCAAGAAATCCCAAGGTAAGACTCCCTCACCTGTGGTATAATAGTTCCCTATGATTTTTATGATTTTTAGTATGATATAGTGGTTGGTTTTCGAATTTGATGTTGAAAGGAAGGAAAACCAAGACCCTCATGCTTAAGGGTTTCGGCCACCATGATTTTTAGGTCTATAAATATGCTAAAAATCTGTATAATGCTATTTAATGTTCCCTTATGATGTTTAGAGGTTAAGTATAATTTTTGGGAATTTTTGGAGTACCCTAAGACACCTTAAGGTTTCGGCCAACATGAAAGGAATAGAATCAACACCCTAGAAACCCTATGGTTTCGGCCACCATGTTTTAGGGTCCATAATGATGCTAAAAATCTGTATAATGTTATCTAATGTTCCCTTATGATGTTTAGAAGTTAAGTATAATTTTTGGGAATTTTTGGGGTACCCTAGGATACCCTAGGGTTTCGGCCAACATGAAGGACCCATGTGTAGGGTTGGGTTTAAGACCTCAAGCATATGTTTTATGTTTTATCACGATATAAGAGAGATGGAGGGTGTTTATGTGAATGTTTCACATGGCCTAGAGACCTTATAGGTTTCGGCCAAGAACCCTAATAGGGTGGGAAGTTAGGGCTTATTTCAAGTAAGGGTCCCAATGGCCTTATGGTAAGGTATGGTTGGGGTTTAAGCAATTGATTTGGGGTTTTGATTGGAAATTTTTCCATGCCCCCATGGCCTTGAAGTCTCGGCCAAGAGCAAGAGTTGGATCAAAGGATTAGGGTTGGCCTTAAGTATGGGATTAAATGTTCCCTATGGCCTAGTATGTATGTATGGGATGTTAGTTGGGAGGTTATGTGAAGTTTCATGGACCTAGGGTTCCTTAGGGACTTTTGGCCAAGGACATAACCTAGGGCTAGGATTGGATCAAATCTCCAAAGATGCTTAACTAAACCCTTAGTTTGTATGTCATGAATTATATGTTAAGTCATAGATGTTTAGACATGTGCCATGATTTGTGAATAATATGTAAGTATGCCATGTCTTATGAATGATATGCCATGTTTATGAATGATATGCCATGTTTATGAAGGATATGCCATGTTTTATGAATAAGATGTAAGTATGCCATGTCTTATGAATGAGGTTAAAGTACATGCCTTTAGGGCATAACGATGATGTTAAGTATGATGAATGAATGATGATGAATGACAAGTATGATGAATGAATGATGATGAATGGAAAGCATGTGAAAGCATTATATTTTATTTTATGGGCTTGTACCGGACCTAAGTAAGGTCCACGGTTCTGGACTACCGATGATGCTGTCCACGGTTCGGGACTACCGATGATGCTGTCCTTACGGTTCGGGACTACCGATGAAGCTGTCCTTACCCTAGTAGGTCGAGATTAGCTACCTCGTATTTACTTAGGGATGCGCGCATATGATGAATGAATGTGGTACAAGCCAGGGCCCAATGAATGTTATGATATTTTAAAAGCATGTTTTTAAAGATTAAGCATCTATATATATATATATATATATATATATATATATATATATGCAATTGCCACTTGCATCCATCCATGTTATGCATTATATTTATGATAAGAATATTATGCAAAGTAAGTTTATGCAAGGTATGTTTATGCAAATGATTTCGTTTATGTTTCGTGTTAATATATGATGCCATGATTTGATTGTGTTCATGCTAGTCTAGAATGTCATGATTTACTTATGTTTATGCTAGTTTAGGATGCCATGATTTATTTATGTACATGCTAGTCTAGAATGCCATGATTTACTTACGTTTATGCTAGTTTAGGATGCCATGATTATTTATGTACATGCTAGTTTAGGATGCCATGATTTAACTAGTTTTATGCCATAATTTATTTATGTACATGCGAGTTTAGGATGCCATGATTTAACTAGTTTTATGTTAAGTTAGAATGTCATGATTTATCTATGTTCATGCTAGTTTAGGATGCCATGATTTAATTATATTTATGCTAAGTTAGAATGCCATGATTTTATTTATGTCCATAATTATTCATGATGCCATGACTTAAGTATGTTAAGCTGATTTAGGACGCCATGATTTTATTTAGGTTCATGCCATGCTAAGAATGTTTATGAGATTATGTGTATTATGTCTATGTTTACGCCCAGCACTATGCCATGCTATGAATGTTTACGAGGTTTATGTCTATGCCAAGTATCGGGTCATGCCATGAATGTTCTTATGGATATGTTTATGTTATGCTATGAATGTGATGAAGTTATGCTTATGTCATGACGAAGGTGTGCTAAGTGATGAAAAGGCTTGTGTTCTAAGTAAAGCACCAAGTATGCTAATGTCTTATATGCTCATGATTGAATGATGAATGATTTTAGTGAGTAGGAAAGAGTCTTACTAAGCCTGTGTGCTTATAGTCTTGTTGTCTTATACCGCAGATCATGCAAAAGGATAGTAAGGAAGCAGCAGGAGGGCATCAAAGAATGTGTGTGATAGTGACTTGGCCAAGGAGCGATATGGTTGCTCGTTTTATGATAGAACTTTATCTTTATTATTATGTGCTTGAGTATGACTCTATGACATGATGCTAAGTATGACATGATGCTACGAATGACATGATGCTAAGTATGATATGATGCTAAGTATAAAGTTACTATGCTAAGCTCCTATGTTATGTTGCTAGAAATGGTAGTAAGGGCATGTAGGAGTAAGTTAAAGGTTTCCGCTGCATTGTGATGTCTACATGCCCTAGGTATGTTAACGTAACGCCGCTTTTTTTTAAAAAAAAAAAAAGCGGGCGTTACACTAATTGACTTAAGTCTGGCTACTGGGGCATAAGTTTCATCATAGTCTAACCCTTCGACCTGACTAGACCCTTTAGCTACTAAGCGGGCTTTATTTCTAATAATTTCTCCTTGATCATTTAGTTTATTCCTAAAAACCCACTTAGTGTCTATAATAGATTTTCCCTCAGGTTTAGGTACTGATTCCCAGACTTGATTTCTTTCAAATTGGGCTAACTCCTCTTGCATAGCTATGATCCAATCAGGGTCAGGTAGGGCTTCTTCTATAGTCTTAGGTTCAATTATTGAAATAAGTGCGATCTGACTAAGATTTCTATAGGAAGACCTAGTTCTGACTCCTAAGGTTGAATCACCCATGATTTGATCAGAAGGATGATTCAATCTGGGTTTCTTTGTTCTTCTAGAACTAGGTTCAGCCTCAGGTCCGACTGGACGGTTTGGTTCAGTGTTTGGTTCAACTACTTAGGTTAGTTCAGTTATTGGTTCAGTTGATACCTCAATTATTGGTTCAAGTGATAATTCATTTAATGGTTCAATTAGAGGTTCAATTGTTGGTTCATTATCTTCGTGATCAAGATTTGATTGGTTTAAATTTTGATTATCAAATTTTGGTTCAACTTCTTCGTCAAAGATTAAGTTGGTTGTTTCTTCTATTTTGTGGGTTTTCTTATTATAAACCCTATAAGCTCTACTAATTGTTGAATATCCTAGGAAGGTCCCTGGGGTTGACTTTGATTGAAACTTACCTAGGTAGTCCTTAGTGTTCAAGATATGAACTTTGCACCCAAAAACTCTTAAATAGTGTAAATTTGGTAATCTATGATAATAGAGTTCATAGGGGGTTTTATTGTGCCTTTTATTAATTAGGACCCTATTTTGGATATAACATGTCATATTTACCGCTTCTGCCCAAAATTGATTAGCTAGGCTATATTCATTGAGCATGGTCCTTGCGGCTTCCTGGAGGGTTCTATTCTTTCTCTCTACTATCCTATTTTATTGGGGGATTCTAGGACAGGAGAATTCATGGATATACCCATTAATTTTACAAAACACATCAAATTTTTGATTTTCAAACTCTCCCCCATGATCACTCCTAAGTCTTTTAATTTTAGTATCATTTTGATTTTCAATCATTTTGCATAAGTCATTAAATAAATTAAAGGTTTCATCCTTAGTTTTCAGAAACCTAACCCAGGTAAACCTAGAGTAATCATCGATAATTACTAAGCAGTATCGATTCCCGCTTGTGACTTGGATCCATGTGAATCAAATAGGTCAAGGTGTAGGAGCTCAAGTGTAGTTTGGGTTAAGTCTGATTGAGTTAGTTTATGAGTTGACTTTGTTTGTCTTGTTTACATGAGTTACAAATTGTGTTTTCAAAGTTCTTGATTTTGGGTACACCTTTAATTAAACTAAGTTGGGTAATTTTAGAAATCAGTTTGACATGAGTGTGACCTAACCTCCTATGCCAAAGGTTAGATTATTCTAATTGAGTCAAAAAGCATTTGGATACTATAGGTAAGTTAATAGTATAGACGTTGTTTTTCCTAGTACCCTTAAGAGTTATTTCTGAGTCTTGAAAGTTTCTAATAAGGCAGTTAGAGTTGGTGAAAGTCACTTTGTAACCAATATCACAGAGTTGACTAATGCTAAGCAAATTGAATTTAAAATTTTCAACCAAGAGTACTTTCTTAATAATAAAGTCATAATTAAGTTCAATATTACCTGACCCAATTACTTTGAGTGTAGCATTGTTGTCAAACGCTACTGAGCCTAGGTTTTTGAACTTGATTTTGGTGAATTTCAATTTATCCCCAGTCATGTGTCTGGAGCATCCACTATCCAACATCCACTGGTCCAAATCTTTATGTTCCTACACATAACATATATATTTGATTTGGATCCATTAGAAGTAGGGATAGCTTAAATTAAATTTCACTACCTAGTATGTCTCACCTATATCTAATGTGATCAAACATATTAACCTTATAGGTTTTGTGAGACAGGTTTAAAAAGGTTTAAATTTTTGAAAAAACGATTAATTTTGAAAATGTTGAATTAATTTTGAAAACAAAATTGTTGAGGTTAGGATTATTGATTTTGAAAATATGTTTTAATCTAGGATTAATTGAAATTTGTGTTAGATTCAAATTTATCAAATAGTAAATTGAATTTGAATTTCGAAAATTGGCTTCCGGGTCTTAGTGAGGCACAGAGGCCTTCTTTGGCCGTAGCCTTATTGGAGCAACAACCCTTTCCTTGACAAAACCTTTTATCAAAATTTCATTTTCAAATTACTTCTTGAATGATTTTGGTCTAACTAGTTTAGGTCTTGGATCGGTAGCTTCGGCTAGTTCTACCAGACTAAACATACCGAGTACGGTACGCCTTACCTTACTTGACCTTATTAGAAAGACTTCCCTAATGTACTATTATCTCACCTCCACCTAATACTATGTTGTTCAAATTTCAAATAAACTGTTTGTCCTTAAACTATTCCTAAGTTTAAGCATAATAATAACATTGCAAAAAAAATAAAAAATAAACAAGCAAGCAGGCCAAAAAATCATCTAATTATAAATATGGTCTTTATATTGGCCCCCCTTGGACTGAAGCCTCGATAAGGGTTAGGCAAGATGTGAATCTTGTCCTTGGGGATCCAATACTGGTTTGGTCCAGTTTGTTTAGTTAAACACAGCTTAGGGACCCATGCTTGGACTTGGGTTCTAGGTTGGTTCAACACGGAATAATATGAGCGTTGTCTCGACTTGGTCCGATAACCTAGTCCGGATCGATTGAGAACGGACTTCTGTTTTCCAAGGATCATGTCAAGACCCTTGGAACCCTAAGTGAACCGTTCTAAGGCAACCCTGAGCTCCTTGACTTGAGTTTTCAAGGAGGAATTCTCTTCCTCAAGTTTTTTAACTTGAGTTGAGTTTCCTTCTTGAATTGACTTAGCCAAGAGACTCGAGTTGACTTCCTCTTTCAAGAGTTTTACTTCCTGTCAGAGGGACTCAACCTGGATTTTAGCTTTCGCCATGTTTCGGAACAGATAAGAAATTAATTTAGATAATTCAGATTCTGGATAACCTCTTACCGTGATTTGTCCGTCCTCCGAGATTGTGAGTCTTCCGTTGTTGACGTCCTCGTCTGGTTCCGATTCTGATTCGGAGTCGACGTCTTCTGAGGCGGTCAGGGTGAGTAGGTTTGTGTGCAGGACTTCTTCTTCTTCTTCGGAGGATGACTCGTCCCAGGTGGCTTGAAGAGTCTTCTTCCTCCGTGCCTTCTTGTTTTCCATTCGGTTGGGGCACTCCGATTTGAAGTGTCCCTTCTGGTTGCACTCGTAGCAGGTGATGTTGCTTTTGCTCTTCTGACTTGTTGAAGGTTCCGCTGGATCTTCCTTTCTCTGGCTTGACTTATTCTTGCTCGTTTGGTACTTAAGTTCTTTATAATAATCGTGAGCTAGCCGGACCAATTTGGGATGATCCCCTTCACTGTTGTCTGATTCCGAGTCTGAGTCGGATTCGGGTACTGGTTGAGGTTTCTTCTTTGGAGTTTTTCCTTGAGTTTTACCTGCAACAAAAGCTATACCCTTCTCGACCAAAGTAGTATTAGTCTGTTCATGCAGTTCTAACTCAGAAAATAACTCATCTAATTTTATTTCTGAGAGATTCCTGGAAATCTTGTAGGCATCCACCATAGATTCCCATTGTGAGTTTCTCGGGAATGAATTCAAAGTATACCTTATTAGGTCACGATTTTCAACCTTGTGACCTATGGTGTGCAACCCGTTCATCAGCTCCTGGATCCTGGCATGGAGTTGAGCTGCAGTCTCGCAGTCGTGCATCTATATTGTATAGAGTATGTTGAGCAACAGACCTCTTTTGCTGATTTTGGTGTTAGATGTACCTTCGTGTAGCTCAATCAGCTTATTCCAGAGCTCCTTGGCGCTGCTGAAGGGTCCTACACGGTTCAGCTCCTCTTTTGTTAGGTCGCATTGCAAAGTTTGGGTAGTTTTCGCGTCGGCCTCGATCTTCTTCTTTAGTGGGTCGTCCCACTCGGTATAGTGTTGCACCACGCCTTGTACATTTTTCGGAATTTCCAGTCCAGACTGGATAATGATCCACATGTCCACCTGAGTTTTCAGGTGGACTTTCATCCTGCTTTTCCAGTAGGAGAAGTCTTCTCCACTGAAAAGAGGGGGTCTGGCGGTGATGTATCCCTCTTGCATGGCCATTAGAGTTTAACTGACAAATAATAGAAAGAAACTCGTTCCAAGACTAAGGCTTGGATTAGTAGTGCGAGAAAAATATTAATAACGAAAAAGAATCGAGTGGTGTTGCATCAACCTCAATTAACGAGAAAAATACGAGCGGAAACAAATATTAAAATTCGAAAATCCGAAAAAAAAATCTCAACTGGTGGATGCACCAAGTTTGAGTCACCCGCTCTGATACCACTTGTGGGATCGGATTGAATCGATAAAGGGGGTGAATATATCGTCAAAACTTTTTCAGAAAGCGTAGAGTAATTGTACAGTGGAAAAGAAAAACAATCGCTAACACTTTCTGTTTTTACTTGGTTCGGAGTCCCAGTCGGTCCCTACTCCAAGGCCCATGGTCGTTGACCGTTTACGATGGGCAATTCTATATTTCGTCAAATGTTTTACAAGATGAAGTTGAATATAGAATTAAAAAGAATACAGCAATAACACTATTTTTATACCGACGACCGGAGAAGTTGGAAGTTCGGAGCCGCGGGTCGTCATAGGTGCTTGAATCTCGAGTACGGAGCTTGACGGAGTGGAGCGCTTGAACGAATGTGTTGAAAGCAATTGTTGTTGAAGCCAAGGGGGTGAACTCTTTATATAGTCGTAGCTGGGGCGCCTGTGTTGATGGGGCGCCTGACACGTGGCTTGTCCTACGAGAACCTCAATCCGCAGACTTGGCCAGTGCTTATCCCCTCAACCAGGGCGCCTGAGCTGACTAGGGCGCCTGTGTTAACACAGGCGCCTCAATGACTGATTCAAAGGCTTGTGTAGCAGTTTGCTTCGAGTGCTTGGAATAGCCCTTCACTAGGGCGCCTGTCTCAACACAGGCGCCTAGCCCAGTAGGGTGCCTCACTCCATTGAGGCACCTGAATGCAAAAACCTTCATTCCTGCAACCAGGGTTAGTTCCAAAACACAACAAGCATATAAATGATATAGATTAAACCTTGATTTACAGCCTGAGGTGTCTTGGTTCTGACTTTAGGCTTCCCAAATGGAACTCTAGGTCAAACCGACGCCTAATATTCCCTCCTACGGGGAACGCGTCCTCACCTACTTCTCTCGGGAGAGTTTACCTATTTGCCAACCGACTCGTCCAGTTGGACTTTTGCCCAGCTTCACTCACCAAGTCTTAGTGACCAGCTTCACTCACCAGGTCTTCGGTGCCCAGTCCCCGACCAGGTCTTAGTGCCCAGCATCACTCACCAGGTCTTAGTGCCAAATTCATAGAACCAGGACATAGTGCCTAGTGTACCTAGGACTTTTCCTGCATACTTGATTAACCTTGTTAGATCACAACACACCTTAACTTCTGAACCCTTTGCCATTATCAAAACATAGGTTTGACTTTGGTGCTTTCGGCACCAACATTCTCCAGAAAAGTGAGGGGGGTAGGTGGTGTTGTAGCCTTCTTGTTGGGTCATTGAGAGAATAAGAAAGAGTCCTGCAAGATACAGACAAGGAAGCTTGTGTCAAGACTTGGTCTTAGATTAGTAGTGTTGGAAGAATTATAAGTAAAAGAAATCTCGATTGGTGTTGCACCAACTTTGAGAAATGAAAATCTTGCAAACGAGAAAAAAAAATATCAAAAATAGGTGTTAGGATGTATACTAAAAGCCTTGCTTTTATATAGACATCTACATTTTGAAAGAGAATCACATGATCACTGTTTGCATATTTATATTAGTTATGTGCATATTGTCTAATACTCTACATTATAGATAACATGATATGTGGTGTTACACAGGAGATCATGTTATCAGCCCCTTGTAGAGTATAAGTAGAGGCTCACAATCGAGATGGATTTGGACAAACCATCGGGATGGTTGTAGTGTAATTTGGTATTGGTTTATCTTGACCATAGAATTACACTAGTACATGTTGTGTGTATTGAGCAGGACCGACATAGAGGTGATTCAATTTATACTGACTTTATAATTGAATCAGACCTCAGTTATTATGGAGTACATGCTCCTAATCCCGATATAATAACGGGCACATGTACTTAATATTTATTTCTTTGATTTACCAATGGGCGAGATTTATTTGTTAAATTGATAGGCCCGATAAGTTGGGAAATAATATTATTTACATGGTGTGCCATTGATTATAGAAGAAAATCGTGTCTTGGTGAGTTGGGTTGATGATGTCCCCTTGAGGAGCTCATAAAGTTCATCATGTTAAATCCTGGAGGTAGACTTGGTCCGACATGATGATAAGATTGAGTGGTACTACTCAAGGAGTTAGATGTTAATTAATTAAATTGTCAGTAATTTAATTAATTAATGGATATTCGATATCTTAAACACGGGGAGATTCTTGTACTAATAGGTGGACCCCATATTTAAATATAGGGGTTGGTGAAGTAGATCAATGAGGATCCTTTAGTGGAATAAATCTTCATTAATGGATCGGGCCTTGATTCATTGGGTGGCTAAGACCCAACTCCTTCTCATGGTCCTTATTATAGCCTATATATACCCTATCGTGTCATGAGAACAAGGCATACCACATAACCCAAGCTTAGGTTTTCTCTCATCTCTCTCTCTCCTAGGGTTGACCGACCAAGCAAGAAGGAGTGGGGCGGAAAGAAGAGTCTTCTTCTCTTCTTTCCTTCATCTCCTTCCTCTCCACCTCTGATCTTCATCTTTAGGCATCGGGTGAGGTCAAGAAAAAGAGAGGGCACCCTTTCCATTGGCCAGCGACGCAAATAGAAGAGAGGAAGAGGTGTTTTGGCCAGCGACAACCTATAGAATGTTGGTGCAAGTTGCATCAATGATGTTCTCCTTTAAGTGTTTTAATGTTTGACAATACACTTAAGTCAGTGATACAATGAACAGACAAAGGGGAGCAAAGGAGAAATAAACTAAGCTGAAGAAAAGTCCTAGTTAATCTAGGTATCGAAATCCTAAGACCTAGCGAAGGGCTGCTAGGCACCTAGCGAAGGGCTGCTAGGTATCAAAACCTTAAGACCTAACGAAGGGCTGCTAGGCACCTAGCGAAGGGCTGCTAGGTATCGAAACCTTAAGACCTAGCGAAGGGCTGCTAGGCACCTAGCGAAGGGATGCTAGGCATAGAAGACCTAGCGAAGGGCTGCTAGGCACCTAGCGAAGGGGTGCTAGGCATAGAAGACCTAGCGAAGGACTGCTAGGCCCCTGGCGAAGGACTACTAGGGAATAAAGACCTGGCGAAGGACTGCTAGGCACCTGGCGAAGGACTGCTAGGTAGTGAAGTCTTGGTCCAAGGGACTGAGCAACTTAGCTGAGAGATGACTAAGGACAGGAGTAGAGACGAATCAGGGTTTGGGCGTCTCAAGGTCCGGACGTATCGGAAGCTAAGCAAAAGTCCACCCAAAAGACTGGGTGGCAACCGTCTCCTGAAAGGAGTAGGTGAAGGGCAAGTTCTCGGGGATGGGAACTTGTGCCGGTTCGACCTAGGGTTCGTGCAAATCCAAAGTCCGAACCAAGTCCTTAAGCCTAATAATGTATGTATATATGCTTTGTGTTTGTGTATCTTGCAGGTATCAAGAACAGAAGACAAAGCAGGAAGGTTGCTGGAAAAAGGCTGATGGGGGCGCCCCCCACTGTTGGGGGCGCCCAGAGCAAGGCTTAAAACCCAGTCTTGGGTTTAAACCATGATTGGGGGCGCCCGGAATGATGGGGGCGCCCGGAGTAAAGAGGAAAATGCAGTTTTTGTGAAGTAAGCAGAATAGGTGTCAAGGGGGGGCGCCCGGAAGGTCCGGGGCGCCCGGGTTGAAACCTATATTTGCTGTTTCAGGTTCGAAATGCAGATAAGCGCTCAGGAGGGCGCTCGGGAGGTTCGGGGTGCCCTGGTCAAACATTTTATCACCTGCGGTGAGGTAGGCGCAAGGATAAGGTTTGACCGAGTTATTAGGGGCGCCCCCGACGTCCAGGGCGCCCCCAGGAGTGCTATATAAGGGGCTTCGACCCCTCTGCTTGAAGAGCAACTTTGAAGAGCAATTCCAAGCATTCTGACCGACGACAACACGCTAGAGACGAGGCTCTACGACTGGGAGGCTCCAGGAGGAAGTGCGCGGCACTTCGGAGGTCCAGATCGGCCGAGCTTCAGACTTTGTATTGTTGGTTTGCTTTTATTTTCCGCACTTAATTTTATATATCTTTTGATTGTAAACTTGCACTGTAAGTCAGGTTTCTCCGCCTCCGAAAAGTCCGGGAAGGAGACCAATAGTGGACGGGCATTCCCGTGCATAGGCCTTGGATGTACTTGTTTGTATTATGAGAGAAGTGTCCTAAGACAATCGCCTTATGATTGTAATCATTTACTTTAATAAAAAAATATTCACTATTTGAGTATACATGTTCATGTATTTGATTGAGATCTTAAACTCATTTACTGAATGTCCGCAATACAATTCACAGCATGAGAGAATTTGTGATGAATTCACAACTAGTGATTATCTCTACATGTGCAATTGTGAAGTATTGAAATTGTCCCTAGTCGATGAATTGATAAATATGGACACTGTCAATTCTGTTGAGACTAGCATGGGTTATTCTCTAATCAGCTGATTCTCACTGGCTGGTGACATTGGGATGTCCGGAGATAAACATGGATGCTAGTTAAGGGAACTAGTTCATTGGAGTGACTAGCTGTAAAACTTCATATGGTAATCTACATATAGATATGTCAATGAAAGTTCTTACTGCAGCTTAAGTGCGATGTTCCTTTGACTTGCGGTGTTCAAGTCATCTTGGTCACGGAGACTTATACATTGACATCTTAAGCAAGCATCTCTAAGGAGGTGTGGACCCAGGATGGTTGGGTATAAGCCAAAGTGCCCGAAGATGTTTGAACAGCCTACAAAGGATTCACCACTCCTTGCGAGGAGATGTATACCCAAGGCCTATCGTCGGATTGTTACTCGAAGCCTCTGGCCAGAGCACAACATGTTCCGAGTATGAATCCTCTAGGAAACATGAGAGTAATTAGAATCCGTTGGACGAGAAAAACATTACTTGGGCTAGGTGTGACGTAGTCAGCCTATTGGGGACTGACACACATAGACCGTGTCCTGAACCAAGTGGGTATAAGATGGTGAAGGGAATGGGGCACAACTCATTATAGCTGCTGAAGGGTTTCAGAATTATTTCTAAGGTCAACCGTTGATCTTTCGATTAATTGGGGATCATGATGTACTACTAGGTGCCACTCATGATCATTCTATAATTGGTTAATTATAGACGGCTAACATAAATCGAAAGCCTATTTAGTCACACGCACTACGAGTAATCCGAGGGATTTAAAACGAGTTGAAAATTGGATTTTCCGATCAAGAGAAATAAGTCGAATCTGAATTTATCAGAGGCGCACCGGAAGCTTAAAATGGCTAAGTCTTTTGAAGGCTTATTGGACAAATTAAATGAGTTTAATTCGCAAGGAGACGGCTTGGTTTGGCCGGCCAAAGAGGGTCCCCACCCTCTTTGGTTTAGCCGGCCACAATGAGGAGGGAAACCAAATTATTTGGTTTAAATTATAAAATAAATCAAACGCGATTTGTTTTATAAAATTATGGATAAAGAAATTTATATAAAGAAATTTATTTTCATGGAAAATAAAATAAATCTTGGATTGATTTATTTTATTTTATAAAATCAATTAGGAATTGATTTTTCCATGATAAGAAAAATTTATATAATAAATTTCTTGCGAAAATTTATTCCATAATAAAAGGGGAGATGTGTTTGTTTTTATTATAAACTTAGTTATAATAAAACTTGGCATAACGGAATAATTCATAGGAAAATTTATAAGATAAATTTCTTATGAAAATTTATTCCGTTAGAAGGGAGACTTGGCGATGGAGAGGCTACTATATAAAGGAACCAAGGCAAGGCTTGAATTCAAATCAAGAGATTAAGAAGCAAGCCCTCTCTCTCTCCTTCTCTCCCTCTACCTCCTCTAGGGCCGGCGCCCTCTCCCTCCTCTAGGGTCGGCGCCCCTTCTAGTTGTCGTGAGCCACATCCACCAAGAAGGTGCCGAAGAAGAAGAAGAAGCGGGTCGCAACTCCTTCCTTCCTCGGAATCTTGATTTCGTTACTTGGTGGTTAGTTTCCATCTCTCTCTCTTGATATTCTTGCCGTGCCTTTGGAGAATCTAGTAGTTCTTGTCGGCACAAAACTCGTGGCTTTGCGAAGTCATCTCAAAGAGAACTCGGCGTGGACGTGAATAGAGGCGGAGCTTCCAAGGGACGCTACGGTTGGATCTCGTCCCTTTCTACGAGTTACGCGAGGTATTAAGTAAATTAGTTTACTTTCTACAAAATTTTAAATGTATGATCATGTCTCCACAACTTAAGGTTGCATGCTAGATACGTGGTTAAAATAATTTAAGAAATTATTTATGCTAAACCTTCCGCTGCACGTAATTAAATTTTAAAATTACGAACCCGTATCCATGTCAACATGCACCCGGTCCCAACAGTGGTATCAGAGCCGGTTAGTGTTCGACATAATCATATAATTGTTTTGCGGAAAACTTTGTCATGATCTCAATTTTGAAAAAATTTTCAATTATGGAAACTTTCCAATTATGATAAATTTTAGATTTAGGAATTTCAAAGTTTGGAAATCCTCATGAAATTTCGCAAACTTTTGAAATATCCTAGTTTCTGAAATTTTATGATAATTGTGAAAACTTCCCATTTTTGGAAACTTTCCAATTTTGGAAATTTCCTATTTTGGAAATATGTAAGTTTTCTTTGTACCAGAAACTTACAATTATTCTGAAAACCTATTATGAAATCTCGCAATTTTGGGCACTTTCTTTCAAGAAAGCCTAGACAAATATATGGATTATTAATTGACAATTAAATTCGAATTGGTTTTAAATTATTAACAAAATTCTTTATTTTGGATTGAGCCTCGGGGAGCCGTCCTATTTAAAGTTAGTTGTTGTAATTTAATTTCCTATTTTGAATAAAATTGTCATGTTTAATTTGGTTACGCCTCGGGGAGCGGACCAAATTAGATTTACAACAAATTCCTTTTTTTGGGTATTTGAGCCTCGGGGAGCCACCCAAAGAAAATAATTTGTTGAAATTAATAAATCCATAAATAAAATATGTAATCAAATCTTGGAAATTTTGAGGTGATTCTCAAACGATAATTTCCTTATTTGATTTAAGAGGTGATGCTCTTACATATTGTTGTCTCCAAAATCAATTAGGAAAATGGTTTCCTATAGAGTTTTCTTAAATAAGATTTTCATGAAAATAATATGTGGTTGAATTAAGGGAATCTGTCTCTTAATTTAATAAGATTTGATTTAGAGAAATCAAAGTCTTAAACATATTATTTCCGAAATTGATTATGACAATTTAGGAAATTGTTTCCCAAAACAATTCCTTGAATAAAGTATGAAATTAGAATTAGGAAATCCGGTTCCTAATTCAATTAATGAGACTTGATAAATTAAGACACATACATACTTTATTAAGGAAATCGTTAGTACATGACATAATTATATGTCATGAATGTGCTTAGAAAAGGATGGATGAGACCCAAAACCCCTTACAAAATATTAAGGCCAACACCTTCCATTAATATGGTTAGAACCGGAGTTTTGTTTCTCGTTTGGGTTGATGGACACATCCATGCCCGGCTTGAACCTCAACATGTTCAAACCATGGAATTAGTTTATGATTAATATAGTTGGAGTCAGAGGTCAATCCTTAGTTTTGGTTGTTGGACACATCCAAGCCTGACTAAACGGTTGAATGAACTCCAACCATATTAAAACTATTTCTTGATTAATGGGGTCAGCCTTAAGCTTGAAGCATCGATTTGTTGTGCCACAGCCAAGGTCGATGTAAAGAGAGGTGCAGTTGGGTGCTATGTATATTGTTGCATACTTGTTAATGAGTTAACAACCCAATGATTTATGCAAACATTCAATTAGTTGATAGCATAAAGTGATAGTTACATATATGTGATATGTAATCGGTATAATTACCTATATTCGCGGGTTCACACGACATGTATCAAATCGGGAATTTGATACATTTTTAGAAACTTAAATAAAATGCTTTGGACTTGTTTGACTCATGCATAATTGCCATGTCATGCATTTGCTATTTCTTTTAAATATATGACATGTCATTCATATTTAAATTTTATGCATATATTAGAACGGCTATAGGAAAAAGAATAATTGAAACTTGATCAACCTGGTATTGGGTGGCGGTGAGATGATAGTACGTTAGAGAAGCCAATTCTAATAAGATCAAGTATACTTAGTCTCTTTAGACTGGTGGAACTAGCCGAAGCTACCGATCCAAGACCCAAACTAGTTAGACCAGAATTTTTCAACAAGTAATTTTGAAAATGAAATTTTATTAAAAGGCTTTGTCAAAGAAAGGGTTGATGATCCAATAAGGCTATGGACAAAGAAGACCTAGTGTCTCGCCAAGACCTGGAAGCCGATTTTTGAAATTCAAGTTACTTCTTGTCAAATTCAAATCTAACACAAGCTTCAATAAAATCTTAGAGTTAATAATAAATTAAGAAAAATAATTCAAGCATCTCACAATACACCTATAAGGCAACCATGCTTGTTGTATTGATACATCTAAAATGGGTGAGATGTTAAGGACTAATGAATTGAAAAATATTTTTCAAAATTGTTAGAATATTTTCCTAAAAATATATTTTCAAAATAGTGCTTCAACATAATAATGTTTTTATGGAATTCATGCTTGTTTGATTGCCAATACAGTATATGCTTTCAAAAGTTATATTCTTTTCAAAAATTGTTTGACTCACACAATTAGACACAAGCCTCTTAGGACAACACTAAAGTTCCTTAAGGCACTTAGATAGAGTCAAACGGTATCGGGTACAGGGGGAGTACTTTTCATTTTTTTTTGAAATGGTTTTCAAAAACTGGAATTCAAACATTACTATTATTTGAAAAAACCTTTTCGAAAACTGTTCTTTAAATCATTATTACTTGTGTTTTCAAAAAGGGTTTATGTTGTAAAAATTATATGTTCAAAAATTTACCTGCTTCTTTGACTCTGATAAACCCTAAAGACACAGAGGAACGGTCCACTTCATGATCTTCAAGGACTCCTAGGATGTGTCAAATTTAGGGGGAGTCTGAATCAAAAGAAGAATTTCAGAAAAGTTTTTTTATTCATTTTTTTAAAAATATTTATTTTTAATCTGAATCAAACCTTAAGACTCAGAAGAAGAGTACTTGTGGTCAACAAGCTTCCCAGGACTGACTCAAGTTTAGGGGGAGGTCAAATTAAAAGAATTATTTAATAACATGTTTTCATATCTTTAAAATCTTGCTAAAAATCTAAGTCTTTCAAAATACTGTTATTCTATTTGTGAGAATTTGTGTGACTTATGAAATTATTTTTGAAATAATGTTTACTTGGGTTGGAGAATTTCCAGGACACTTAGGAAATATCCTTGTAGTCAACAAAGTTTCCCAGGATGGTGTCAGACTGGAAAAGAAACCTAGTCAAGTAAAATATTATGTTTCAAAAATTACTTATATTTTTCAAAGTCTCATCTTTTTCAAAAATAGTTAGTACTTACAAAATATGCATAATATTTATATTTTCCAAAATAGCATTCTTTCAAAAATTATGCATTTTCCAAAAGTACTTAATTTTTCAAAAAATTCAATACATTTTTCAAAGGTACTTATATTTTTCAAAAATTACATAATCTTTCAAAAGTACATAGCATTTTTCAAAATTATGCATTGTTTCAATAAAAATGCTATATATCATTCAAAATACAATGCTTTCAAAATTTGCACTAAGTATTTTCAAATAGAACCAAAGATCTTCATCGTTGGTGCAAGTATTTTCTTTTGTTTTTTTTATGTATAACAAAGGGGGAGAGGGGTGCTTAAGTTAGAAGTTGGAAAAAATTTTCCCCAAAGATCAAAAATGTAGTTTCAAAACTTATATCATTTTTTGTTTTTTTCAAGGATAGTAAGTTAGCCCCTTTAAACCAATCTAACTTAAGTTATTGTCAAACATCAAAAAGGGGGAGATTGTTGGTGCTAGTTGCATCAATGATGTTCTCCTTTAAGTGTTTTAATGTTTGATAATACACTTAAGTCAGTGATACAATGAACAGACAAAGGGGAGCAAAGGAGAAGTAAACTAAGCTGAAGAAAAGTCCTAGTTAATCTAGGTATCGAAATCCTAAGACCTAGCGAAGGGCTGCTAGGCACCTAGCGAAGGGCTGCTAGGTATCGAAACCTTAAGACCTAGCGAAGGGCTGCTAGGTATCGAAACCTTAAGACCTAGCGAAGGGCTGCTAGGCACCTAGCGAAGGGGTGCTATGTTGGGACCGGGTGCATGTTGACAAGGATACGGGTTCGTAAAATTTTAAATTTTTACGTGCAGCGGAAGAATTAGCATAAAATAATTTCTCAAATTATTCTAACCACGTATCTAGCATGCAACCTTATGGTGTGTGGATATGATCATAAAATAAAACTTTGCGGAAAAGTAAACTAATTTACTTTGTACCTCGCGTAACTCGAAGAAAAAGGACGAGATCCAACCGTAGCGTCCCTTGGAAGCTTCGCCTCTATTCGCGTCCATGCCGAGTTCTCTTCGGGATGACTTCGCAAAGCCACGAGTTTTGTGCCGATGAGAACTACTAGATTCTCTAAAGGCACAACTAGAAGATCAAGAGAGAAGAAAGGAAACTAACCACCAAGAGACGGAATCTAAATTCCGAGAAGGAAGGAGATGTGATCCGCTTCTTCTTCTCCGAGGTCGTCTTGGTGGATGAAGCTCACGCCCACCTTGGGAGTTGCGCCGGCCCTAGGGGAAGAGAGAGAGCCGGCCCTAGAGAGAGAAGGGTGTCGGCCCTAGAGAGAGAGAGGCGTGTAGAGAGAGAGAGAGAGCAACTAATCTCTTGATTAATTGATTAGGAATTCAAGGTTTGCCTTTGGTTCCTTATATAGTTGCTTCTCCCTTGCCAAGTCTCTCTCTTAACGGAATTAACGGAATTAATTTTCATAAGAAATTTATCTTATAATCTTTCTTATGAATAATTCCGTTATGCCTAGTTTTATTATAACTAACTTTATAATAAAACAAATACTTCTCTCCTTTAATTATGGAATAAATTTTATAAGAAATTTATAAACTTTCTTATTATGAAAAAAATCAATTCATAATTGATTTTATAAAATTAAAATAAATCATTCAATGGATCATTTTAATTTCCATAAAAAGAATAAATTTCTATAAATTTATTTATATAAATTTCTTTATACAAATTTATTTATCCATAATTTATAAAACAAATCGCGCTAGATTTATTTTATTAATTAAACCAAATAAATTGGTTTCTTCCCCTTGTTGTGGCCGGCCAAACCAAAGGGGGTTAACACCCTCTTTGGCCGGCCAAACCGAGCCGAACCGATCGCGAATTAAACTCATTTAATTCGCCCAATAAGCCTTCAAAAGACTTAGCCATTTTAAGTTTCCGTTGCGCCTCTGATTAACTCAGATTCGACTTATTTCTCTTGATTGGAAAATCCAATTTTCAACTCGTTTTAAATCCCTCGAATTACTCGTAGTGTGTGTGACTAAATAGGCTTTCGATTTATGTTGGCCGTCTATAATTAACCAATTATAGAACGGTCATGAGTGTCACCTAGTAGTACATCATGACCCCCAATTAATCGAAAGATCAACGGTTTGACCTCAGAAGTAATTCCGAAACCCTTCAGCAGCTCTAATGAATCGTGCCTCATTCCCTTCACCATCTTATACCCACTTGGTTCAGGACACGGTCTATTTGTGTCAGTCCCCACTAGGCTGACCACGTCACACCTAGCCCAAGTAGTGTCTTTCTCGTCCTTTGGATTTCTAATTACTCTCATGTATTTAAGAGACTCGCACTCTAAACATGATATGCTCTGGCCAGAGGCTTTGAGTAACAATCCGACGATAGGCCTGGGTATACATCTCCTCGCAAGGAGTGGTGAATTGTTTGTAGGCTGCTCAAACATCTTCGGGCACTTCGGCTTATACCCAATCATCCTGGGTCCACACCTCCTAGGAGATGCTTGCTTAAGATGTTAAAGTATAAGTCTCCATGACCAAGATGACTTGAACACCGCAAGTCAAAGGAACATCGCACTTAAGCTGCAGTAAGAACTTCATTGACATATCTATATAGATTACCATATGAAGTTTTACAGCTAGTCACTCCAATGAACTAGTTCCCTTAACTAGCATCCATGTTTATCTCCGGACATCCCAATGTCACCAGCCAGTGAGAATCAGCTGATTAGAGAATAACCCATGCTAGTCTCAACAGAATTGATAATGTCCGTTTTTATCAATTCATCGACTAGGGATATTTTTAATATTTCACAATTGCACATTTAGAGATTATCACTAGTTGTGATCCCATCACAAATTCTCTTATGCTGTGAATTATATTGCGGACATTCAGTAGATGAGTTTAAGATCCCAATCAAATACACAAACATGTATACTTAAATAGTGAATTATCATTTATTAAAATGAATGTTTACAATCATAAGGCGATTGCCTTAGGACACTTCTCTCATATCACTAACATGCAAGGCATAGAAGACCTAGCGAAGGACTATTAGGCCCCTGGCGAAGGACTACTAGGGAATGAAGACCTGGCGAAGGACTGCTAGGCACCTGGCGAAGGACTGCTAGGTAGTGAAGTCTTGGTCCAAGGGACTGAGCAACTTAGCTGAGCGATGACTAAGGACAGGAGTAGAGACGGGTCAGGGTTTGGGCATCTCAAGGTCCGGATGTTGGGTTTTTCGGGTCGCGAAAACCACCTTTTCGCGTCGCGGAAACCCCGAGAACCCAAAGCCATGGATCTCGTGCGAAGAAAAATTCCGAAACAAAAATTCACGTATTCATTTCATGCTCAAAACTCGATCTACTCCTAGATCTAAAGAGGGATAAACCATTTTACCTTTGGTACGTGCCCCGCTTAATCCCGCTCGCTCCTTTTGGATGTCGGATCTCTAGGACGTCAAGTGTCGTCCCTCTAGAAGTATCCACGCGAACAAAGTGGATGGAGGAAACCCTTTAGGTGTGCTAGCACCTTTCAAGGGTTCGGCCAAGAGGAGAAGAAGTAGAAGAGCTCCAACACTTGGAGGAGGAAGAAGAGAAGACACACAATGAGAAAAATGGAACAAAACCTTGTTTTGTTCTCTCATTGTGGCCGGCTACATAATGGCCATTAATGGCCATTAAGTGGCCGGCCTGTTAGTGAGAGCCCTAGAGCCAATCATATGATGATTACTTTTTGGACTCATTGTATCATATTCTTGTATATATATTTCTTATATATAAAGGCATTTCTTATGGTTATTGTACTTATGTGTATTGGTGCCAAATAACTTAGTATAATAACGTCCTTGAGTAGAAGGTTCTTATCTATATCAATCGATTAGTTGAATCGATAGTGAGATGATATAGAGAACACTACTCTTAATTATTCCTAGTCAAGTATTAACATTCAAGGACAATGTTAATGCATAGAGACTAGCATGTAGGTCAACATGATGACTTGATCTCACAAGTCATGGATATGAGATATCAAGTTGACACATGGGTATACATTAGAGAATGTATACTGAATGGCCCGCCATGAGAAAGTATCATGGATCGTTATATGAGTGTCATATACTTTCTCATGTGACTATTAGTATGACTATTAGTCCTTAGACCTGAAGTCACCATAGTTCCCTACATAAGGAGTTATGTACTTTGGTTTCGTCAAACGTCACCCGTAACTGGGTGGACTATAAAGGCGATTACTGGGTATGTAACAAATTATGCGGAGGGATGTGAGTGATGTAGATGGGATCTATCCCTCCTATATGACGGGAGAGATATCATAGTCTTGATAGAGTGAGATCACTAAGTGCATGGTCATGCCCAAATAAGGCAATATGAGATATTGAGCTTATTTGATTATAGTGAGTCTACTTGGAGTTCAAGACACATAGATTGATTGGAGGATGACACGGTCTATGCTTCATATAAGATCAATCTAGATATCGACGATAGAAGGACATTGTCACATATTATAAAAGTCATAATTAGTAGTCACATTGGTGATGTTGAATCTCAACATTCTTGTAACTTGGGTAGCAATGATGTGTTGCTAGATACCGCTCATTGCTTATGTTTCTAAGAGGTTAGAAGCATTGCCAACGTTACAAGAACCTATAGGGTCACACGCAAAGAACAAATAGATGGAGAAAAATTGAAGTCAAGTTTGACTTGGCTAAATATGGAAAGTCCATAAAAGGCAAGTTTGACTTGACCCAAATCCAAATCAAGTTTGACTTAACTTGGTTCCACTTCAAGTTAGACTTGACATGGGAGAAGAAATGGAGTCAAGTTTGACTTGATTAAATATGGAAAGTCCATAAAAGGCAAGTTTGACTTGACCCAAATCCAAATCAAGTTTGACTTGACTTGGTTCCACTTCAAGCTAGACTTGACATGGGAGAAGAAAAGGAGTCAAGTTTGACTTGACTAAATATGGAAATTCCATAAAAGGTAAGTTTGACTTGACCAAAAGGCCACCTCACCTTGACTTGACCAAGTGATGACTTGGCTTGGTTTCCCCCCCATTTGAATTTGAATTCAAATTGAAAGGGGGTTATGGAAGGCCACCTAATGGCTATAAGTGGCCGGCCACAAGAGAGAACAAAAAGGGGTTTTTGTTCCATTTTTCCATTTAGTGTGTGTCTTCTCTTCTTCCTCTCCAATTTGTTGGAGTTCTTCTTCTTCTTCTCCTCTTGGCCGAATCCTATAAGGTGCTAGCACACCTAAAGGATTTCATCCATCTACTTTTGTTCGCGTGGATACTTCTAGAGGGACGGCACTTGACGTCCTAGAGATTCGACATCCAAAAGGGAGCGAACGGGATTAAACGGGGCACGCATCAAAGGTAAAATGTTTATCCCTCTTTAGATCTAGGAGTAGATCGGGTTTTGAAGCATGTAAACGAGCACTCGTAATTTTTTGAAATGGCTTTCTTCGCTCGGATCCTTGCTATTGGGGCTTTCGGGGTTTCCGCGACGTGAAAAAGCGGTTTTCGTGGCCCGAAAAACCCTACACGGCCATAATGGCCATTAATGGCCATTAAGTGGTCTGCCATAACCCCCTTTCAATTTGAATTCAAATTCAAATGGGGGGGTTACAACCTTTGGAGATGATGTGGAGCATCATCATTGGTCAAATACCAAGCCAAGTCATCACTTGGTCAAGTCAAGGTGAGGTGGCCTTTTGGTCAAGTCAAACTTGCCTTTTATGGACTTTCCATATTTAGTCAAGTCAAACATGACTCCATTTCTTCTCCCATGTCAAGTCTAACTTGAAGTAGAACCAAGTCAAGTCAAACTTGATTTGGATTTGGGTCAAGTCAAACTTGCCTTTTATGGACTTTCCATATTTAGCCAAGTCAAACTTGACTCCATTTCTTCTCCCATGTCAAGTCTAACTTGAAGTGGAACCAAGTCAAGTCAAACTTGATTTGGATTTGGGTCAAGTCAAACTTGCCTTTTATGGACTTTCCATATTTAGCCAAGTCGAACTTGACTTCATTTTTTCTCCATCTATTTGTTCTTTGCGTGTGACCCTATAGGTTCTTGTAACGTTGGCAATGCTTCTAACCTCTTAGAAACATAAGCAATGAGCGGTATCTAGCAACACATCATTGCTACCCAAGTTACAAGAATGTTGAGATCCAACATCACCAATGTGACTACTAATTATGACTTTCATAATATGTGACAATGTTCTTCTATCGTCGATATCTAGATTGATCTTCTATGAAGCATAGACCGTGTCATCCTCCAATCAATCTATGTGTCTTGAACTCCAAGTAGACTCACTATAATCAAATAAGCTCAATATCTCATATTGCCTTATTTGGGCATGGTCATGCACTTAGTGATCTCACTCTATCAAGACTATGATATCTCTCCCGTCATATAGGAGGGATAGATCCCATCTACATCACTCACATCGCTCTGCATAATTTGTTACATACCCAGTAATCGCCTTTATAGTCCACCCAGTTACGGGTGACGTTTGACGAAACCAAAGTACATAACTCCTTATGTAGGGAACTATGGTGACTTCAGGTCTAAGGACTAATAGTCATACTAATAGTCACATGAGAAAGTATATGACACTCATATAACGATCTATGATACTTTCTCATGGTGGATCATTCAGTATACATTCTCCAATGCATACTCATGTGTCAACTTGATATCTCATATCCATGACTTGTGAGATCAAGTCATCGTGTTGACCTACATGCTAGTCTCTATGCATTAACATTGTCCCAGAATGTTAATACTTGACTAGGAATAATTAAGAGTAGTGTTCTCTATATCATCTCACTATCGATTCAACCAATCGATTGATATAGATATGAACCTACTACCAAGGACGTTATTACACTTAGTTATTTGGCACCAATACAAGTAAGTATAATAACCATAATCAAATGTCTTTATATATATATATGAAATATGATACAATGAGTCCATACAACAACCATCACATGATTGGCTCTAGGGCTCTCACTAACACCGGAGGTATCGGAAGCTAAGCAAAAGTCCACCCGAAGGACTGGGTGGCAACTGTCTCCTGAAAAGAGTAGGTGAAGGGCATGTTCTCGGGGATGGGAACTTGTGCCGATTCGACCTAGGGTTTCATGCAAATCCGAAGTCCGAATCAAGTCCTTAAGCCTAATAATATATGTATATATGCTTTGTGTTTGTGTATCTTGCAGGTATCAAGAACAGGAGACAAAGCAGGAAGGTTGCTGGAAAAAGGTTGATGGGGGCGCCCAGAGCAAGGCTTAAAACCCAGTCTTGGGTTTAAACCATGATTGGGGGCGCCCAAAATGATGGGGGCGCCCGGAGTAAAGAGGAAAATGCAGTTTTTGTGAAGTAAGCAGAATAGGTGTCAAGGGGGCGCCCGGAAGGTCCGGGGCGCCCGGGTTGAAACCTATATTTGCTGTTTCAGGTTCGAAATGCAGATAAGTGCTCAGGAGGGCGCCCGGGAGGTCCGGGGTGCCCTGGTCAAACATTTTATCACCTGCGGTGAGGTAGGCGCAAGGATAAGGTTTGACCGAGTTATTAGGGGCGCCCCCGACGTCCAGGGCGCCCCCAGGAGTGCTATATAAGGGGCTTCAACCCCTCTGCTTGAAGAACAACTTTGAAGAGTGATTCCAAGCATTCTGACCGATGACAACATGCTAGAGATGAGGCTCTACGACCGGGAGGCTCCAGGAGGAAGTGCGCGGCACTTCAGAGGTCCAGATCGGCCGAGCTTCAGACTTTGTATTGTTGGTTTGCTTTTATTTTCCGCACTTAATTTTATTTATCTTTTGATTGTAAACTTGCACTGTAAGTCGGGTTTCTCCACCTCCGGAAAGTCCGGGAAGGAGACCAATAGTGGACGGGCGTTCCCGTGCATAGGCCTTGGATGTACTAACCCTGGGGGGTCGGGAACCAAGTAAAAATCCGCTGTGTCACTGTCTTGCTTTATTTCTGTTATTTACTTTTCCGCTGTGCTACTAATGTTCTAAGTTCAGAACGATCTAAGTTTTTCTACGAAGTTTCTGAAATATTTGAACGTTCGATATTCACTCCCCCCTCTATCGACGGCACCGGTCCTACATAGAAGGGGTCGGGTGGTTTGGGTTCAAGGGAGAGGATTCTTTCTTGTTGGTGCCGAAAGCACCAGATCGAACCTGGTTTTGATAATGGCAAAGGGTTCAAGGTTAAGTATGTGTTGTTATCTAACGGATTTACCAAGTATGTAAGAAAGTCCTAGTTCACCTAGGCACAAAGTCTTGACCTGCAGTGTTGAGCAAGAAGTCCTGGTCGAGGACTAGGCAAGAAGACCTGGCTGAGGGTTGGGCAAGAAGTCCTGGTCGTGGACTGGGCAACGAAGTCCTGATCCGAAAGATTGGGCAGAAGTCTTAGCCGAGCAAGAGTTGTGGACAGAAGTAGAGGCGGGTCGAGGAACGGACATCTTGAGATCTGGCAGTCTCGGAGGCCGAGCAGAAGTCCAACCGGAGGAGCCGGTTGGCGAAAGGTAACTTCTCCTGAGAGGATTAGGTGAGGACGCGTTCGCCGGAAGAGGGAACAGTAGGCGTCGGTTTGACCTAGGGTTTCATTTTGAAATCCAAAGTCAGAACCAAGACAACTCCGGCTATTATTTATTTTAATTATTCATATTATATATTGTTTTTGGACTAACCCTGGTTGCAGAAGTGAAGAGGTCTTTACCACTGCATCCCAGGCGCTTGAGAGGAGTTAGGTACCCGGAAGCCAAGCGCCTGATTGGTATCAGGCGCCCCAGATGGCTATTTTCGAGCGGGGAGTTCGGATGAGCTGGCAGGCTGTCACGTCAGCAACTCAGGCGCCCGTGAGCCATCAGCCGCCCCAGGGAACACAGGCGCCCAAGAACAAGAGATAGGAGTTTGGCCGAGTCTGCGGATAGGAACACACCTGATCTGCGACACGTGTCAGGCACCCCATAAGGCTCAGGCGCCCAAGAACCTCTTATATAAGGGGCTTCACCCCTTGCTTCCGAACACCAACTCATTCCAACACAAAGAAGCTTTCTCACAACTCAAGCACGCCAATGCTCTTCAAAACTCTTCTGTGCTCGAGCTTGTCCGCGCCGCAAACGATCAAGATAGTCGACATGCTTCCAAGATATTCTAGAATCCTTTTCGGTGTCGTCAGTATTGTTTATTTCGTTGTTCAAATTCTGTACCAAATCTCTGTAATACTTTTTGTGACTTATAGAATTGCCCAACGAAAGCGGTCAAGAACCGTGGGCCTTGGAGTAGGAGTTGTCAAAGACTCCAAACCAAGTAAAAAAGAAAACTTGTTAGCGTTGTGATTTTTGTTTCTTCCATTGCGTTCTGATTTGTTTTCCGAAAATTTTACGTAATCTCTATTCACCCCCTCTACAGATTACAATGATCCCACAAGTGGTATCAGAGCGGGTTGCTCAAACTTGGTGAAACTTCCAACTGAGCAGTTTTTCGGAATCGATTTTTTTGTTTGTTTTCTTTAAAAAAAATTTCTTCGTTCTTCAAGGTTGGTGCAACACCACTCGAATTATTCTAAATTTTTTTTCCATACCGCACTACTAAATCAAGACAAAGTCTTGGAATGAGTTTTTTTGGTTTTGTTTATTTTTCAGGAATTCTAAATGGTCATCCAAGAAGCCTACAGTACCGCGTGCCCTCCTCTATTCTCCGGTGAGGATTTTTCTTACTAGAAGAGCAGAATGGAGGTCCACCTGAAAACTCAGGTGGAAATGTAGATTATCATCCAGTCTGGACTGGAAATTCCCAAAAATGTGCAAGGAGAAATCCAAGGGTACCCTGAGTGGGATGCCTCGCTTAAGTAGAAGATAGAAGCGGACACAAAAGTCACTCAAACTCTCTAGTGTGGACTGACGAAGGAAGAACTCAACTGCGTCGACCCATTCAATAGTGCTAAGGAATTGTGGAGTAAGTTAATCGAGTTGCACAAGGAGACGTCAGACACAAGAATCAGCAAGAGAGACCTCCTCCTCAGCAAATTATATAAGATCAAAATGCAAGACGGTGAAACTACCACTCAGCTACACGCAAGAATCCAAGAAATCATGAACGGTCTACACACGATAGGTTACAACGTAGAAAACTATGATCTAATAAGGTACACCTTAAACTCATTCCCAAGAAATTCATTGTGGGCATCGATGGTAGATGCTTACAAGGTTTCTAGGAATCTTTCAGATATTAAATTAGATAAATTATTCTCTGAATTAGAACTGCACAAACAAACTAACGCCTCAGTGGTCGAGAAAGGGTTAGCTCTTTTTGTAGGTAAAGCTTCTATAAAACAAAAGAAGAAGGTGCAATCAATTCCTAAGTCAGACTCCGACTCAGAGTCTGACGACGACGGAATCAATTATCCAGAGCTGGTTCGATTAGCCTGAAGTCAGTACAAGATGATCAAGGGACAAATGAAGAAAAAGAAGGCGAACTAGAAAAAGGATGATCCAACTGAACCATCCACCAGCCAAAAGGCCAAAGCTGAAGTCACCTGTTATGGGTGCAACAAGAAGGGCCACTATAAGTTAGAGTGTCCCAGCTTGAAGGACAACAAGAAGAATCGGAGGAAGAAAGCTCTTAAAGCTACGTGGGACGAATCCTCTTCAGAAGAAGAAGACGAAGTACCACATGCCAACCTCCATGCGCTGACTGCTTCGGAGAACCTCGACACTGAATCGGAATCAGAAACAGAAGAGAAATTCGGAATTGGAAGACTTTCAATTTCGAAAGACGAGAAAATAACGGTAAGAGGTTACCCCGAATCTCAATTGTATGATTTAATTTTGTACCTATCTCATAAGGTGGCCAAAGCCAATGTAAGGGTCGAATCCCTCCGACAGGAAGTCAAAATCTTGAAAGAGGGAGTCAACTCTAGTCCCTTAATTGAACCCGTTCACGAAGGAACCTCCACTCAAGCCTAAAACTTGAGGAGGAGAATTCCTCCTTGAAAAATCAAGTTAAGGAACTAAGAGTTGCTTTGGAACGATTTTCATTGGGTTCCAAGAATCTTGACATGATTCTTAGAAAATAAAAATCAGTTCTGAACGAATCTGGACTTGGTTATCGAACCAACTCACGATATAGATCGTACTACTCTATTGTGAACCCATGTAGAACCTAAGTTCAAGTATGGGTCCCAAAATTGTGCTTGACAAATCAAGCCAGACCGAACCAATATTGGATTCCCAAGGACAAGATTCACATCTTACCTAACCCATACCATGGCTTTAGTCTGGGGTACCAATATAAAAACCATTTTTATAATTAGATAAATTTGTTTCTTTTTTCTACTTGATGTTTGTTTATTTCATTTTCTAAAAATATATTATGCTTAGACTTAGGAATGGTTAGATAAGGATTTGACTTAACTAAAATGTGCACAACCTAGTATTTGGATGGGGCGAGATGATAATACGTTAGGGAAACTTGTCTAAAAAGTCAGGTAGGGTAAGACGTACCCTATCTGGTCCTATTAGTCAGGTGGAACTAACCGAAGCTACCACGTCAAATCCTCAACTAGTTAGACCAGGGGTTCTCAATAAATAATTTGAGGATAAAATTTCTTTAAAAGGCTTTGTCTAGGAAAGGGTTGATGATCCAATAAGGCTACGACCAAAGAATGCCTCTGTGCCTCGCCAAGACCTGGAAGCCGATTATAGAAATTTATTTTCAACTTATTAATTGTTAAACCCGAATCTAACACATGTTTCAATTAAATCATAGAGTTAATATAAAAGCAAGATAAAATTAATGCATCTCACAAAACAGATAAAAAAATATATTTTGTCACTTAGAATTGGGTGAGATGTCTAGGACCTAATAATGTAGTCCAACCCAACCAACCAAATTAATCCTACCCATAATATACATTTAATCAAATTCAATAATTTCAAAATTCAAATTTAACTTAATATTTTCAAAATTCAAATTTAACTTAATATTTTCAAAATTAAATTTAACTTAAAATTTTTAAAATTCAAATTTAACTTAATATTTTCAAAATTAAATTCACTTAATATTTCAAAATTCAATGTTAACTTAATTTTAACGTAATATTTTCAAAATTCAATTTAACTTAATATTTTCAAAATTCAAATTTAACTTAATTTTTTCAAAATTCAAATTTAAATTAATATTTTTAAAATTCAAAATATAACTTAATATGTTCAAAATTCAACAAATTCTTCAAATTCAACTTAACATATTTTAAATTGAAAATCTGTCTCACAAAAATACTCATACGAATAACATGATTGACAACCTAGACTGGGTGAGACAGACTAGGCAGTGAAATTCAATCAATCTATCCTTACACCTCTACATAAATGGATCCAAATTAGAATACTTTATGTGTAGGAACATAATGGTTTGGACCAGTGGATGTTGGATAGTGGATGCTTCAGACATATGACTGGAGATAAATTGAAGTTCACTAAAATCAAGTACAAAAATCTAGGTTCAGTGGCGTTTGGCAACAATGCCACACTTAAGGTAATTGGGTCAGGTAATATAGAGTTAAATTCTAATTTTATTATCAAAAAAGTTTTATTAGAAAATTTTAAATGTAACCTTCTTAGCATTAGTCAGTTATGTGATACTGGTTATGAAGTCACCTTTACCAACTCTGACTGCCTTATTAGGAATTTACATGACTCAGAAATAACCCTTAAGGGAGTTAGGAAAAATAATATCTATACTATTAATCTATCATCAATACCTAAGTGTCTGTTGACCCAACTTGAGGAAACTAACCTATAGCATAGGAGACTAGGTCACACTCACATAAAATTAATTTCCAAAGTACGTCAAAATGGACTAGTTAAAGGAATTCCAAAAATTAAAACCTTTGAAAATATAATCTGTAATCCATGTCAACAAGGTAAACAAACAAAATCAACCCACAAATCTACCCAAGTCAAGTAATTTTTTCTTTGGTTTCGAAAAAAATCAAAGTTCAAAATTATTGCTCAAAAAAAATTAAGTCTCAAAATTATTTTCAAAATGATTCTTCGAAAATCAAGTTAAGTTTAAATTATTTGTTTGATACTCAAACTCTTTTCTGAAAACCTACATTTAGAAAATTCAATTTGATTCAAAAAATTCTGTTTTTTTTTCAAAACTTGTTTTTCTCAATGCTTTCAAAATCTTTTTGGAAAAACTTTCAAAAATTGCATATTTTCAAAAGCTTCAGGGGGAGACTTTTCAAATTAAAGGAAGCCTTATGCAATGTTTCAAATTTCCGCCAAGTTTTTCAAAAATAAAATTCCAAAGACAAAGGGGGAGAGAACTGATTAAGGGGCAGATAGAAAATCTACCTGTTCATTCTGTTCTAGTGCATAGTGATTTTGTTTTCTATGCGTTTTTAACTTAACTTTTGAACGGTGTTGCCATAAATCAAAAAGGGAGAGATTGTTGGTGCCAAAAGTACCAAATCGAACCTGGTTTTGATAATGGCAAAGGGTTCAAAGTTAAGTATGTATTGTTATCTAACGGATTTACCAAGTATGCAGGAATGTCCTAGTTCACCTGGGCACGAAGTCTTGACTTGCAGGATTGAGCAAGAAGTCCTGGTCGAGGACTAGGCAAGAAGACCTAGCTGAGGGTTGGGCAAGAAGTCCTAGTCGTGGACAGGGCAACGAAGCCATGATCCAGAAGATTGGGCAGAAGTCTTAGCCGAGCGAGAGTTACGGACAGAAGTAGAGGTGCGTCGAGGAATGGACGTCTCGGAATTCGTCAGTCTCGGAGGTCGAGAAAAAGTCCAATCGAAGGAGCCGGTTGGTGAAAGGTAACTTCTCCTGAGAGGAGTAGGTGAGGAGGCATTCCCCGGAAGAGAGAACAGTAAGCGTCGGTTCGACCTAGGGTTTCATTTTGAAATCCAAAGTCAGAACAAAGACAGCTCCCGCTATTATTTATTTTAATTATTCATATTATATATTATTTTTGGACTAACCCTGGTTGTAGGAGTAAAGAGGTCTTTACCACTGCATCCCAGGTGCCTGAGAGGAGTCAGGTGCCCGAGAAGCCAGGCGCCTGATAGGTATCAGGTGCCCCTGATGGCTATTTTCGAGCGGGAAGTTCAGCTGAGCTGGCAGGCTACCACGTCAGCAACTCAGGAGCCCATGATCCATCAGGCGCCCCAGGGAACACAGGCGCCCAAGAACAAGAGATAGGAGTTTGGCCGAGTCTGCATATAGGAACGCGCCGGATCCGTGACACGTGTCAGGCGCCTGAGAACCTCCTATATAAGGGGCTTCACCCCTTGCTTCCGAACACCAACTCATTCCAAGGCAAAGAAGCTTTCTCGGGCACAAGCTTGGATACCCCTGTAAATCAAAAAAAAAGAAGCTTTCTCACAACTCAAGCACGCCAATGCTCTTCAAAACTCTTCCGTCCTTGAACTCGTCCGCGCCGCAAACCATCAAGATCATCGACACACCGTCCAAGATATTCTACAATCCTTTTTGGTGTCGTCGATATTGTTTATTTTTGTTGTTCAAATTATGTACTAAATCTCTGTAATACTTTTTGCGACTTATAGAATTGCCCAACGAAAGCGGTCAAGGACCATGGGCCTTGGAGTAGGAGTCGTTAAAGTCTCTAAACCAAGTAAAAAAGAAAACTTGTTTGCGTTGTGATTTTTGTTTCTTCCGGTGCGTTCTGATTAGTTTTTTGAAAAATTTTACATAATCTCTATTCACCCCCTGTTGGATAGTTTGGCGGGTTTCCTGAGTGAATACGGGATCGTCCATGGGAAACCTATTGAGGCAATCTGTGGTCCGGAGTGACCAAGTGTTTTGATGTTTGGGCAAAGGGTTTAAGTTAGGTTTACCCTTGTGTTCTTATATGTGTATGTTGAGTGTGCAGGTTGTACAGGTACACATATTGACTTGACTGGACGGCCTCGGTACGGTGAAGGGTGGCATGGAGACAAGCTGGAGGCTTGTGTGCACCGAGAGACCTCGGAGAGCAGGGACGATGAGCTGAGGGACGCGGACTTTAAGGCATGCGTGAAGGATGGCATGGAGGCAAGCTGGAGGCTTGCGTGCATCCGAGAGACTGGAGCCGAAGATGAAGAGGGCGCAAAGGCAATAGTTGAGGCTGCGGATGATGAGTCAGTCGAGTCATGAGGGTACGAGTGTTGTGTTATTGTACTCAGGAAATCCTAGGGTTTGAGTGCGGAGTGGAATGTACTCAGGAAGGATAACCTTAGGTGGGTGAGTAGACCAGTCGACTGGCCTGGGGGCAGTCGACTGATGAAACTCACAGAAGGGTCTCAGCCCTGGACCAGTCGACTGCCCTGGGGGCAGTCGACTGGTAGGTGGCTGGTGAGTTGGCTGAGAATTCGAACGTTGGGGTGCAATGGTCAAATTTCAATGGCACCAGTCGACTACCCTAGGGGCAGTCGACTGGTGGCGAGGGTTTCAGCCCGAGTCATATTTAAAGAGAACTTCATGGTGGCTGAGTTCCTTGACGAAACTCGCTTGGGTAAAGTGAGTGAGTAGTCTTTTGTGCTCAAAGTGTTGTCCGTGTTTTGTGTTGAGGTTTCTCCACCCACAAGGAGCAACAGAGCTAGCCAGAGGTTATCCAGGGAGTGATCCACCGACGGATTCTTGGATTAGTCACCCGTCCGGGCTGGATACCAAGTAAATCAGTTTGTTAGCATTGTCTATTATTGTTAGTTTATTTTTATTTGTATTTCCGCTGCGCTAACAATCTTGTAGAGAACAAAGAAATTGGAAAAAGTGCTTAATGGTGCATAATTTTGGATTTAAGTATAATGATAGGACTAGGAGTAACAAGATAGATCAAAATCCTAGGAGAAGCATGCATCATGATCAACCCAAGATCTCTAGACCTAAGGATCATGGCACTAATCCCAAAAAAGGAAGGAATGTGCCTAGGAAAATGGGTAGTCCTGGGAATGTCCAAGGTGAACATATGGGTTCTAGGGTTAGAACTCTAGAATGGAAAAATCAAGCCTTGAGGGCAAGGCTTGATACATTAGAAAAGGCCCTAGAATGATTCACGGTTGGATCTAAGGGCATAGACATGGTGTTGGGTAGTTTGAAACCCAACTATGATAGATCGGGTTTGGGTTACCAGTCTAAGACATCCAAGGCCAACAAATAGAAGTATGCTGGGGAAGCATATAATCTTGGCAAAAAGGAGAAGACCAAAAATGGCAAGGAGATGTCATTTGAGGGTAGAAAGAACAACTTAACCAAAGACAAGGTGTCTAAGGTTAAAAAGGTTCATTTTGTAGGACAAGAATTACCGGAGGTTCACCGGTGTGGCTTAGTGTGGGTTAAGTCACCTAGGGAGGTGGCTAAGGCTCAAAGCTCAAGGCGGAGCTCTAGGAGCCTTTGGGGTCCATGGTAAATGGATCTCAAGAGTTTTTCTCCTAGGAAATTAGGTGAAATGTGCCAAAAAGGGTTGGAAGACTTGGGTAAGTCTTAATCCTAGGTTTTGGCACATTAAAAGGGAATTTAGGGAGAAAAAGGTGAAAATGAGGTTATAATTGACAAAATTAGGTTTTAATGGGCAAATATCATGTAATTCACTGATAGAAATGAATTGTGACTAAGTATTAGAAGATACATCAAGGAAAAATCACAATTAGAACTTTTGGGTTGAGTTTAAATGATACATTTTAGAGAAAGTTGAGTTTCGTTCCAATATTGGGATTCGTAGTACATTTGTTTGGAAACGAATTTTTCCCAAGTAGATATTGGCCCCACAAATCTCCCCACGAAATTTCATAATTTTTGGAGATTTGTAGAATTATTTAGGGATTTCTGAAATTGGGCTGAAAACTTGAAAATCAGGTATCAGTCGACTACCTTGGGGGCAGTCGACTGATCCGAGTGAATTTTTAGCCCAGAAGCTCTTTGTGAGTTTTGATAGTCGACTGCCATTTGGGCAGTCGACTGATCTAGTAGGGTTAGAGAGAAGAAGTATTTTGGATGATAAGATATGGCCCTAAAGTTAAATCCTAGATTATACTTTAAATGAAGCCTTGTCTCATGGTTTATTGATGATTGTATGAAATGAGACTATATAGATATTATGGATAATTCAAGGAAGATTGATAAGAGATAAGAAGGAAATTTCTTTGGATATTTGAGAATATTGAAAAGAAAGAGTTAAGGGCTATTCCTTGTGTAAATTGATGATGGTTAGAATTGACAAACACAAGGAATCATGAATTGAGGCCAAAATTGATACAAAGTGCCCATCCTCGGGAAAATTAGAGAATTAAACCAAAGTCAAGAATATTTGATAATCTTAATCAAAACATATTTTTCTAGGATATGACATATCCTAGCAAATGTGCTTGCAAACTCTTAGATTGTTTAGGGTTTTGTTGAGTTCTTTTTGGCACTAAGAGAAAGGTTGCTTGGGGGCAATCCTTTAATGGTGGCCAAGGGAGAAGAACTTGGTGTTAGGTTGGGTAGAACCAAATTTGGTGTTAGGGTGTCAAGTTGGGTAGAACTTGATCTTGGAGAATGGAAATTGGGAGAAGGCATAGGTTAAGGGGGAGGTTGCCTCCTTGTTTGCCTTGATTTTCATAGAAAAATTTTTAGGTTTTGTGTCAAACTTGGGAATGGTAATAGATACATTGTGGAATGTATTTTTCCCAAGTAGGTATGGGTACCACAATGTTCTCCACGAAATTTGGAAATTTTTAGTGATTTATGGAATTTCTGGCGCATTTCTGAATTTCGTCAGAAAGACTGAAATTTTGATTTTAAGAGTATCAGTCGACTGCCCTGGGGGCAGTCGACTGGTCGAGGCTGATTTTTGTTTCAGCAGCTGGGTATGTGTCCAAATGATGAAAAACAAGTGTATGGGAGGCTAGTACACATTGTTTATAATCATTGGGGATTGAAAGAACCAATAATTGGGATATTATTGAGTTCTTTTTGATGTTAGGCAAAGGGGGAGAAGTGTTGGGCTTAAGTTGGGAAACCAAATACTCCTTTGCTAGAAACCCTAGGTTTAGGGGGAGCTAAGATTAAGGGGGAGCATGGTTGCTCCATTCTTGGCGTAAGGGGAACCTTGGAGAGGTTCTTAAAAAGCCTTTGTAAGTCCAATGTAGGGGGAGCTTGGGAGAAGCTTTAAAAAGCCCGGTTTGGTGAAAATTCCTAACTTTGGGGAGTTAGGTGGGAAAATCCTAACTTGGAGGGTTAGGTGTAGGATGCATTGGGATAGGATCCCATTGTGAAAAATTCCTAACTTAGAGGGTTAGGTGTAGGATGCCTTGGGATAGGATCCATGTATGCATTGCATATGCATTATTTTTGCTATTGACTACTATTTTGCTATCCCTAACTTAAACGTATTATCAAACATCAAAAAGGGATATTATTGAGGCAATCTGTGGTCCGGAGTGACCAAGTGTTTTGATGTTTGGTTTAAGTTAAGTTTACCCTTGTGTTCTTATATGTGTATGTTGAGTGTGCAGGTTGTACAGGTACACATATTGACTTGACTGGATGACCTCGGTACGGTGAAGGGTGGCATGGAGACAAGCTGGAGGCTTGTGTGCACCCGAGGGACCTTGGAGAGCAGGGACGATGAGCTGAGGGGAGCGGACTTCGAGGCATGCGTGAAGGATGGCATGGAGGCAAGCTGGAGGCTTGCGTGCATCCGAAGGACGGGAGCCGAAGATGAAGAGGGCGCTAAGGCAATAGTCGAGGCTGCGGATGAGGAGTCAGTCGAGTCGTGAGGGTACGAGTGTTGTGTGATTGTACTCAAGAAATTCTAGGGTTTGAGTGCGGAGTGGAATGTACTCAGGAAGGGTAAACTTAGGTGGGTGAGTAGACCAGTCAACTGGCCTGGGGGTAGTCGACTGATGAAACTCACAAAAGGGTCTTAGCCCTAGACCAGTCGACTGCCCTGGGGGCAGTCGACTGGTAGGTGGCTGGTGAGTTGGTTGAGAATTCGAACGTTGGGGTGCAACGGTCGAATTTCAGCGATACCAGTCGACTGCCCTAGGGGCAATCGACTGGTGGCGAGGGTTTCAGCCCGAGTCCTGTTTAAAGAGGACTTCATGGTGGATGAGTTCCTTGACAAAACTCGCTTGGGTAAAGTGAGTTAGTAGTCTTTTGTGCTCAGAGTGTTGTCCGTGTTTTGTGGTGAGGTTTCTCCACCCACAAGGAGCGACAGAGCTAGCCGGAGGTTATACGAGGAGTGATCCACGGGCGAATTCTTGGATTAGTCACCCGTCCGAGGTGGATACCAAGTAAATCGGTTTGTTAGCATTGTCTATTATTGTTAGTTTATTTTTATTTGTATTTCCGCTATGCTAACAATCTTTTAGAGAACAAAAAAATTCGAAAAAGTGTTATTCACCCCCCCCTCTAGCAGCGCCTGTCGATCTATCAAAACCACTCCATGTCCACGGATTAAAAAAAATTAATCCAAATGGAGATATATCTCTCAAATGACTATCTCGTCGCCGTGCTAATTGATTTGAGTTATAACTTAGCCAATCTTGTTGTTCAAGCCTTGTAACTCTCCTAACCAATAAGTCAAGGAAAAGACGATGAGCGGATCGCAGATTTTTGTGTTTATTATCGGGGTCCAAAATAATTAATTATCATCATTAATTAACAAATAATTAAGAGCAAGATAATTAATTAAAACTACATAAAATGATAGAAATCAAAGGAGCCATGAGAGAAAATATACCTTGTTGGATATGGCTTGGCGGGTTTCCTAAGCGAATACTTGGTCATCCTTAGAATACCTCTCCATGTCTACGGATTAAAAATTAATCTGAATGGAGACCCGTCTCCCAACGACCATCTCATCGTCGTATCGTTCGGTACGAATTACAACTCGGTCAATCACAAAGATCGAGCCTTGTAATTCTCCTTACTGAAAGACAGCGGAAAAACCGACGAGTGGATCGCCGGTTCTTGTGTTTACGGTCGGGGTCCAGTTAATTAATTATTAGCTATGATTCATAATCATATAATTAAATAACACACATGAAATGACGAAGCAAAGTATAAAGGCACAAAAACAACAAAAGGAGCTAAGGAAGAATTATACCTTCCCTTTTACCTCGTAGCCTTCTACCGTATGACCCTCCCCTCTTGGACGTCGTGTGGGCGACGATCTTCCAAGAACCGTGGTCACCAAGTCGATCGCTTCTCCTTGCACCAACCAATCCCTAACCAAAGGGATGCCACCGGCCACTCCAAGGAAGAAAATAATCCAAACACAAAACCCTACTAATCCTCTCCTCCACCACCGGCACCCGAGCCATGAGCAACTTGAGAAGAGAACTTCTCACCTTAGAGAAGAGGAGGCATGCACCAACTTCTCACTTTAGAGAAGAAAACTTCTCACCTTAGAGAAGAGGAGGCGCGCATCAACTTCTCACCTTAGAGAAGTAATCTTCTCACTACTTGGCTTAGAGAACGCCATGAAGACGTGAGCCACCTTCTCGTTGCTTGGCTTGGAGAATACCATGGAGAAGATGGCGTGCTACCCCTTCTCACTGCTTGGCTTGGAGATCACCATGGAGAAGAAGGCGTGCTGCCCCTTCTCACTGCTTGGGTTGGAGATCACCGTGGAGAAGAAGATGTGCTGCCCCTTCTCATTGCTTGGCTTGGAGATCACCATGGAGAAGATGGCGTGCTGCCCCTTCTCACTGCCTGGCTTGGAGAACGCCATGAAGAGGTGGCGTGCTGCCCCTTCTCACTGCCGCCTTGGCTTGGTGAAAGCCATGGAGAAGATGGCGTGAGCCAACTTCTCACTGCCGCTTTAGAAGATTGTTGTCTTCTCCTGTTGGCGCTACACACCGTGAGGGAGGGAGAGAAAGGAGAGAAGAACCTTAGGGTTTCTTGTGTTCTATTGAATTAACTATTATTCCTTGGTTTCATGTCACATGGGGTATATATTGTTGGGACCGAGTGCATGTTGACATGGATGCGGGTTCGTAATTTTTAAATTAATTACGTGCAGCGGAAGGTTTAGCATAAATAATTTCTCAAATTATTTAACCACACATCTAAGCATGCAACCTTATGTTGTGTAGACATGATCATATATTTAAAATTTTGTAGAAACGTAAACTAATTTACTTGTTACCTCGCGTAACTCGAAGAAAGGGACGAGATCCAACCGTAAGCGTCCCTTGGAAGCTCCGCCTCTATTCGCGTCCACGCCGAGTTTTCTTCGGGATGACTTCGCAAAGCCACGAGTTTCATGCCAACTAGAACTACTAGATTCTCCAAAGGCACGACAAGAATACCAAGAGAGAGATGGGAAGACTAACCGAAGAACGGAATCAAGATTCCGGGAGGAAGAAAGGAGTTATGCCCGCTTCTTCTTCTTCTTCGGCAGCTGCATGGTGGTGGCTGAAGCTCACGGCAAAAGGGGTTCTCCTTTTAGGGCCGGCGGCACTAGAGGAGGGAGAGGGAGAGAAAGAGAGAGAGAGAGGGCTTATTTCTAAATCTCATAGATCGATCTCCAAGCCTTGCCTTGGTTCCTTTATATAGTAGCCTCTCAACCGCCAAATCTCCTATTTATGGAATAAATTTTCATAAAAAATTTATCATATAAATTTTTCTATGATTTATTCCATCATGCCAAGTTTTTATCATAATTTAATTTATAATAAAAACAACCATGTCTCCCTTTTCTTATGGAATAAATTTTCACAAGAAATTTATTATATAAATTTTTCTTATCATGGAAAAATTAATTCATAATTGATTTTATAAAATAAAATAAACTATTCAAAGTTTATTTTAATTTCCATAAAAATAATAAACCAAACCTCGATTTATAAAATTTATATTATCCATAATTTTATAAAACAAACCACACTTGGTTTATTTTATAACTTGAACCAAACAATTTGGTTCTCCCTTTTAATGTGGCCGGCCAAACAAAGAGGGTAGGGACCCTTTTTGGCCGGCCAAACCCAAGCCAAGATCATATGAATTAAACTCATTTAATTCGTCCAATAAGCCTTCAAAAGACTTAGTCATTTTATGCTTCCGATGCGTCTCTGAAAAATTCAGATTCGACTTATCTCTCTTGATCAGAAAATCCAATTTTCAACTCGTTTTAAATCCCTCGGATTACTCGTAGTGCGTGTGACTAAATAGGCTTTCGATTTATGTTGGTCGTCTATAATTAACCAATTATAGAACGATCATGAGTGGCACCTAGTAGTACATCATGATCCCCAATTAATCGAAAGATCAACGGTTGACCTCAGAAATTATTCTGAAACCCTTCAGCAGCTATAATGAATCGTGCCTCATTCGCTTCACCATCTTATACCCACTTGGTTCAGGACATGGTCTATGTATGTCAGTCCCCACTAGGCTGACTACGTCACACCTAGCCCAAGTAATGTTTTCTCGTCCTACGGATTCTAATTACTCTCATGTATCTAAGAGATTCATACTCTGAACATGTCATGCTCTGGCCAGATGCTTCAAGTAATAATCCGACGATAGGCCTTGGGTATACATCTCCTCGCAAGGAGTGGTGAATCCTTTGTAGGCTGTTCAAACATCTTCGGGCACTTCGGCTTATACCCAATCATCCTGGGTCCACACCTCCTTGGAGATGCTTGCTTAGGATGTTAAAGTATAAGTCTCCATGACCAAGATGACTTGAACACCGCAAGTCAAAGGAACATCGCACTTAAGCTGCAGTAAGAACTTCATTGACATATCTATATGTGGACTACCATATGAAGTTCTACAGCCAGTCACTCCAATGAACTAGTTCCCTTAACTAGCATTCATGTTTATCTCCGGACATCCCAATGTCACCAGCTAGTGAGAATCAGCTGATTTGAGAATAACCCATGCTAGTCTCAACAGAATTGATAGTGTCCGTATTTATCAATTCATCGACTAGGGACAATTTCAATACTTCACAATTGCACATGTAGAGATAATCACTAGTTGTGAATTCATCATAAATTCTCTCATGTTGTGAATTGTATTGCGGACATTCAGTAAATGAGTTTAAGATCTCAATCAAATACACAAACATGTATACTCAAATAGTGAATCTTCATTTATTAAAATAAACGATTACAATCATAAGGCGATTGCCTTAGGACACTTCTCTCATATTACTAACATATATAGGGCTACGGTAGGGACCATGAGGAGGAGTTGGATCTTGTCCTGCTAATGGATCCAAACCCGATCCATTAATGAAGATCCATTCCATAAAAGGATCCTCATTGAACTACCTCACCAACCCCATATTTACATATGGGCTCCACTTATTATGAGTCATCCATCCCCCGTGTTTAAGATATCGAATGCCCGTTGATTAATTTAAATTACTGACAAATTAAATTAATCAACCTCTAACTCCTTAACTAGTACCACTCAACCTTATCATCATGTCGGATCAAATCCACCTACACGGTTTAACATGATGAACCTTATGAGCTCATCAAGGGGGCATTATCATCCCGACTCACTAGGACACGAATTCTGTCAATAATCAATGGCACACCATATAATTAATATTATTTCTCAACTTACTGGGTCATCGATTTAACAAAATAAATCTCACCCATTGGTAAATCAAAGAAATAAATATTAATAATGCATGCCCGTTATTATATCGGGATTTAGGGATTGTACTCCATAATAAATCCAAAATCCAATCCAATTTTCAAGTCAGTACAAATTGGATGATCTCTGGTTTTAGTCCTGGTCAATGCACACAAAGTACACTAGTGTAATTCTATGGTCAAGACCAACCACACCTAATTACACTACAACCATCCCGATGATTTGTCCAATTCCATCTCGGTTGTGAGCCTCTACTTATACTAGGCAAGGGACTGATAACATGATCTTCCGTGTAATACCATACACCATGTTATCTACAATGCGTAGTAAAGGACTTCATGCATGTACTAATATAAACAAGTACCTAGTATAGTTGTGATTCTCTTTTCAAAATGAAGATATTCATATAAAGAAATCATGTCTTTCAGTATACACATCTTACAATCTCCCACTTATACATAAAGACCTTGCTGTTCTCTTACTGCCATACATCTAACTCCCATATCCTCCACATGCCGATCAAAAGCTCTAGATGGAAGAGCTTTAGTGAAAGGATCTGTCAGGTTGTCCTCTGATGCAATCTTAGCGACAGCCACTTCTCCTTGCTTTACGATTTCTCGTATTAGGTGGTACTTGCGCTCTATGTGTTTACTCGCCTTATGGGCTCGTGGTTCCTTCGAGTTTGTAACTGCACCATTGTTATCACAAAAGATTGTGATAGATCTGGGCAAACCATGAATCACATCCAAGTCCATGATGAAGTTCCTGAGCCATACAACTTCCTTGGCTGCCTCTGAGGCTGCCACATACTCAGCTTCCATGGTGGAGTCCGCCACGCATTTCTGCTTGACACTCCTCCAAACAATGGCTCCACCTCCTAAAGTAAACACAAACCCCAAGGTAGACTTACTCTTATCCCTATCTGACTGGAAATTTGAGTCCGTATAACCCATAAGGACTAATTGGCCTGCCTGATAAACTAGCATATAATCCCTAGTCCGTCTCAGGTATTTCAATATATGATTTACTGCAGTCCAATGTCCCTGTCCAGGGTTACTCTAATATCTGCTAACCATGCCCACGACAAAACAGATATCAGGTCTCGTGCACAACATAGCATACATGAGGCTTCCCACTGCCGAAGCACAAGGAACCACCTTCATTTCCTCTCGCCTTTGATGTTTTCGGACACATCTCCTTGGATAGAGGAACTCCATGCCTAAAGGGTAGAAAACTCTTCTTGGAGTTTTCCATGCTAAAATGAGACAAGACAGTGTCAACATATGAAGCTTGGGATAAGCACAACATCCTTTTCAAGCGATCCCTTATGACCTTGATCCCAAGGATGTGTCCCGCTTCTCCTAAGTCCTTCATATCAAATTGCTTTGATAGCCAGACCCTTACGTCTAATAACACTTTGACATTGTTGCCAATTAACAAAATGTCATCTACGTAAAGTACAAGAAACACCACGACGTTTCTGTCACATCTTTTGTATATACATGATTCATCCGGGCTTTGAGTAAATCCGTATGACTGGATTACTTCATCAAAGCGGGTGTTCCAATATCTCGAAGCTTGGTTCAATCCATAAATGGATTGATTAAGCTTCCACACTAGATGTTCTTTGCCCTTTGCAATGAACCCTTCTGGTTACTGCATGTAGATGGTCTCCTCAAGACTTCTGTTAAGGAAAGCTGTCTTGACATCCATCTGCCATACCTCATAGTCCATATGAGCTACAATAGATAAGAGAATCTGGATCGACTTAAGCATGGCTACCGGCGAAAAGGTCTCCTCATAATCGATACCCTCTTTCTGAGTGTACCCTTTCGCAACAAGCCTAGCTTTAAAGGTCTCAACCTTACCGTCTGATGCTCTCATTCTCTTGTAGATCGACTTGCTTCGAATGACTTTTACACCATTGGGTGGTTCTACTAACTCCCAAACATAATTAGAATCCATAGATTCTATTTCAGAGTTCATTGCCCTTTGCCAAGAATCTGCATCCTTATCTTGGAGGGCCTCGTCAAAGGTTCAGGGATCCGGTTCATGTTTTCCAGAGACCAAGTCCGAAGACTCTCCCAAAAACATGAACCTTTCAGGCTGTCTGACAACCCTCCCACTGCGACGAGGTACCACCTATGTATCCTCAGTGACACGCGGTACAGTGACTTGTGGGTGTCCTCTTGTACAATTGGTCCTAAGGTCGGAACGTCCCCTCTCAATTCTTCAAGCACTAGTCTACTCTTGGGCTTATGGTTCATCACATAGTCTTCCTCTAAGAATCTGACATTCGTGCTAACGATTACCTTCTGATCCTTAGGACTATAGAACAGACCACCCTTCGTTCCCCTAGGATAGGCTACGAACAGACGTACTTCTATATGAGATTCCAACTTATCAGTATCTCCCTTCAGCACATGTGCTGGACTACTCCAAATCCAAACATGTCCTAGATTGGGCTTGCGCCCAGTCCACAGTTCTGTGGGAGTAGAAGGGACTGACTTAGACGGAACCAAATTCAGTATGTACGCTGTTGTTTCTAGAGCGTATCCCCAGAACGAATCAAGTAAGTCTGAATAGCTCATCATTGACCTAACCATTCCCATAAGAGTTTTATTCCTTCTTTCTGTAACTTCGTTCTGTTGAGGTGTACCAGGTGCAGTTAGCTGGGACTGAATCCCAGCTTCTAACAGGTAGGTCCTAAACTCTCCAAAGAGGTACTCGCCACCACGATCAAATCGTAGTGTCATGATACTTTTATCTCGATGTTTCTCCACATCAGCCTTGAATTCTTTGAACTTATCAAAGGATTCAGACTTGCGGCGCATCAGGTAAATGTACCCATAACTTGAATAATCGTCAATAAAAGTGACGAAGTATTCAAAGCCACCTCTAGCCTGGATTGACATAGGACCACACAAATCAGAATGAATCAGTTCCAACACATCTTTGGCCCTATACCTCTTATCCTTGAAAGGCCTCTTGGTCATCTTACCTTCCAAGCAAGACTCACAGGTCGGGAGGTCTTCCACCACCAATGAACCTAGGGGCCCATCGATTATCAACCTCTGAATCCTACTAAGGTTAATATGGCCAAGCCTAAGGTGCCAAAGATACGTCTTATTCATCTTAGAAGGCTCCTTTCTCTTATTTATGTTAGATGATGAGCTATTAACCTCAGTTTGTATCGTGGGAGTCATTGGTTCTAGAGTATACAGATTGCCGACCATAGTACCCGAACAGATAATCTCTCTATTTCTTTTTATAACAACTTTGTTATCAAAAGCAACAGAATATCCATGTAACGACCCGGGAAATTTTCTTAATATTTTTTTAAAATATTAAGCATGTCTAGATAATTTTCCGAAAGATCTAGAAATATTAGTACGAACCTTAGCCTAGAAATCCATGGTTTTTCTCATTTAAATTGAGAAACTAAGTACTAATGGGTCTTATATGGGCTTTCTAGTACCATGATTATTGGTGGATTTTAGGTAGAATTTAATATAAAAATAAATGGATTTTAATGGGAAATATTAACATAATTATGGGGGAATTTTTAAAGAATTTTCGAAATAATAAAAAAATAAAATAAAAATAAAATAGAAAAAAAATTAGTGCATGCACCAAGGATTGAACCTTGGACCTCTAGTACAACCATGCATGCTCTAACCAATTCACCTAGCAAGGGAGTGCTATGAGGGAATGAAGTGGATTTTTGTTAAGGCTTGGGAAGAAGGAGGAGCCATCAAGGGAAGAGACACCATGACTCTTCACTTACCCCCCTTAATGTGGATTAAAAGCATAAGAGGGGAAGTTATCTTTCTCTTCTCTCATTCCATCAATTTATTTTCTTCTCCTCTTCTTCTTCCTCCCCTCTTAGCTGAAACCCCCCAAGCCCCATTTCCCTTGGAAAAACTCCACAAGGAGACTCCCTTTTGAAGATCTAGGTTCTCTTCCAAGGCGACAAGGGCAAGGAGAGTTCAAGTGTCAAAGAGATTTCCAATTTCCTTCTCTTTTAAGATCTAAAAACCAAAGATAACTCAAGGTAAGACTCCCTCACCTGTGGTATGATTGTTCCTTGATGCTTAACAAGATTTAGAATTTTGTTTAAGATTTAAGTTGAGGAAACCATGAAGAGGAACCCTAGGGTTTCGGCCAAGGATGTTTTGTGGGGTTAGGGATGATGTAAATTCTCTTTTGTGCTCTTAAAAGTTTTATGATGGTATGTAGGACATAACTTATGATTTAGGGAAATTTTTGGCACCCTAAAACCCCTTTAGGGTTTCGGCCACATCAAGGTAAAAAGGGCTAGGGTAAACTCCAATCTTTCCAAGCATGATTAATATGTTTCCTATGGTATATTATGAGTAATAATGGTAATTATATAAATTTTCTATGGGCCTATTACTTCTCTAGGGTTTCGGCCAAAACATGAATGAGATCTAGGACTTAGGGTTAAAACCAATCAAGGGTCCCAATGGGTTCCTATGACATAATATGTAAGGGATTGAATGTTGACCATGACTATGCATATTTTTCTAAGGACCCATGGCCCCTTAGGGTTTCGGCCAAGACCCAAACCTAGGGTTTGGTTTGGGTTAAGATCTCAAGAATGCATGTTTATAAGTCATCATGATAATAGTAGGTAGTTAAGCATGAGGTAAGGACCTTTATGTACAAAAATCTTTGTTTATGTGTTATATCACATGATTATGTAGGTTAGATTTTATGTTATGTTTCACCCATGAATATTTAGATCATATACCATAACTATATGTAATTGAGGTAGGAATATGTTATGATGCATGTATGTTGATAAATGATTATAATAGATTTATGGTTTATGAAGGTATATGCATGTTTTAGAATGAATGTCATGAACCCTAGTAGTATACGTCCTATTTATATGTGGCTTATCACCCATGCTTTATGATGAATACTAGGATTATGTATGCTAGATGAAATGTATCATGTCTGAAGTGCATGTTTATTATGTATCAAGATCATGCAAGCTTTATGAACCAAGGTAATGTTTATGACTAGAAACATGATTATGCATGTATGTCCTATTTTATGAATAAAGAATGATAAATATGAATGAAGATGATGGTTATGCCTTAAGTATGAATGATAAGTATGAATGATGAAGGCATAACGATGATATGAAATAAGTATGAATGATAAGTATGAATGACAAGTATGAATGATGAAGCATGCATAGTTATTTTATTTTATGAATGGGGCTTGTACCGGACCGAAGTAAGGGTCCAAGGGATGGGCACCTTAAGAACACCCCGGTTCTAGACTACCGAAGCTGTCCATGGTTCTGGCACTACCGAAGCTGTGCATCAGGGATGGGCACCTTAAGAACGCCCCGGTTCTGGGACTACCGACTATGCTGTCCTTACCCTAGTAGGTCGAGGCTAGCTACCTCGTATTTACTTAGGGATACGCGCTTATGATATATGTATGTGGTACAAGACGGGGACCCCAATGATGTTATGTTTATGCTAAGCATTTAAAAGTATGATTTTGAAACTAAGCATTCTTATGTAGTAAATGCATTTGACTCATGCATACATCCATGTTATGCATCGCGCCAGGGTAAGTATGTTTTATGTTTATGCTTATGCTTATATCTCATGCTATGATAAGTATGTTTCATGTTCATGTATACCGAGAATTATGCCATGTATAAGTATGTCTCATGCTCATGTATGTTAAGAATTATACCACGCTATGTTCCATGCTCATGTATGTGTATGTTAAGAATTATACCACGCTATGTTCCATGCTCATGTATGTTAAGAATTATACCACGCTATGTTCCATGTTCATGTATGTTAAGATTTATGTCATGCTAAGTATGTTGTAGATCTATGGTTATGTCAGGAATCATGCTATGTAGTTGTTCATATGCTTATGACTTATGCCATGACTATGCTTATGTTTATGTTCAGAGTTATGTCATGTCAGATACTTGATATGTTTATGTTTAAGTAACGTATAGTTTTAGTGAGTAGGAAAGGGTCTTACTAAGCCTGTGTGCTTATAGTCTTATCTTCCTCGTACCGCAGATCAAGCAAGAGGTTACTAAGGGAAGCAGCAGGAGAGGCAAAAGCATGTGTGTGTGTGGCGGTGACTTGGCAAAGGATTTCTCTTATTTACACATATCGCATGTCTTGGGGTTTTGGAAATGCCTCAGATTTTATGTTATGTTTACAATGGTTATGCCTAGTGAATAACTTAAGACTCATGATGCTATGTTTACGGATAAGTTGTTACTTATGATGATGATGAATAAGTTATGGAACGGTTAGGTTATGATGCTATGCATGTAAGTTTATGAATGACAAGTTTAGGCATGTATAGATGTTTCATGTATTAGTTGCATGGTTAAAAGCATGTTTAGAAAAAAAAATGATTCCGCTGTATTAAGATGTTTTTATGCACATGTATATTTAGCGTAACGACGCCTTTCTCGCCACACCACAAGGTGTGGGAAAAAGTCGGGCGTTACTAGCTCAATTGGTATTCAGGATTCATAAAGAACTAGATTTAAGCCTGGGTCTAGGGTTCGAATCCTGGAAAGGCAAAAATCCACACCCAGGGGTGGGAAGACCTAGTATGAGTAACGGCACGGTCGATGGTCGACGGTACGACGGTTGTGAGGACCAATAAATGGGCCGGTAGACGGGTCGGGTCGTTACAATCCATCCTTTATTAACTTAGAAATTGAAATTAAATTCTTTCTAAACGAGGGTACATAAAGGCAATCTCTCAGAACTAACAATTTATTTCTCTCAAAAGTTAAATAAAAAACTCCCACTGCAATTGCTGCCACTTCCGTAGCATCGCCTATGTAGACCAAGATTTCTCTATCAGCTAGTCATCGGGTTTCCTGGAACCCCTGCAAAGTATTGGAGACATGGTCAGTGGCTCCCGTATTAACACACCAGGTACTAGTAGATAGCACCGCTAAACATGTTTCAACGACTAAGCATGATGAAATACCTTTGTCTTGACGACGGGGACAGCCCGCCTTCCAGTGCCCAGTTTGCTTGCATGTGAAGCACTTGCCTTTCGGCTTCTTCACGCCAGTCCGAGGTCCTTGCGATGTTGCGGCCTTCTTGAACCCTTCTTGTTTCTTCTTCTTCCTGCCTTTCGGCATAGAAGAAGAAACCCTTTGAGTTACTAAGGTCTGCGAGTTCTGATGAAAGAGGCCCTCTGCCGCCTGGAGTTCTCCTAGCAGTTCACCCTGATAGATCGATCGTGTCAGCTAGAGGGCGGGTGAATAGCGATTTTCGAACTCCTTTCTTCCTACACGGTTAGTTACACAGCGGAATATACAATAAACAATAAAACAAATACTAACCAATGCTAACACGGAAGATTTACTTGGTATCCACCCCGGACGGGTGACTAATCCAAGAATCCCTCGGTGGATCAATCACCGAATAACCTCAGGCTAGTCCTCGTCGCTCCTTGTGGGAGGAGAAACCTCGCCACAAACTCAAACAAAGTACTGAGCACAAAGACTACTATCTTGCCTTTAACCAAGACAAGATTCGTCAAGAATCTCAGCCACCACGAAGTCCTCTTTAAATAGGACTCGGACTGAAACCCTCGCCACCAGTCGACTGCTCCCAGGGCAGTCGACTGGTGCCACTGAAATTCGACCGTTGCACCCCAACGTTCGAATTCTCAGTCAACTCACCAGCCACCTACCAGTCGACTGCCCCCAGGGCAGTCGACTGGTCCCAGGGCTGAGACCTTTCTGTGAGTTCCATTAGTCGACTGCCCCCAGGCCAGTCGACTGGTCTACTCACCCACCTAAGGTTACCCTTCCTGAGTACATTCCACTCCGCATTCAAACTTTAGGATTTCCTGAGTACAATCACACAGCACTCGTACCCTCACAACTCGACTGACTCCTCATCCGCAGCCTCGACTATTGCCTTCGCGCCCTCTTCATCTTCGACTCCTGTCCCTCGGATGCTCGCAAGCCTCCAGCTTGCCTCCATGCCATCCTTCACGTATGCCTCAAAGTCCGCGCCCATCAGCTCATCGTCCCTGCTCTCCAAGGTCCCTCGGGTGCACACAAGCCTCTAGCTTGTTTCCATGCCACCCTTCACGTACTGAGGCCGTCCAGTCAAGTCAATATGTGTACCTGTACAACCTGCACACTCAACATACACATATAAGAACACAAGGGTAAACCTAACTTAAACCCTTTGCCCAAACATCAAAATACTTGGTCACTCCGGACCACAGATTGCCTCAACAATCTCCCCCTTTTTGATGTTTGACAATACGTTTAAGTTAGGGAAACAAGATAGTAAAGAATAGCAAAAACAATGCTAAACAAATGCATAAGCAATGCATACATGGATCCTATCTCAAGGCATCCTATACCTAACCCTCCAAGTTAGGAATTTTTCACAATGGGATCCTATCCCAAGGCATCCCACACCTAACCCTCCAAGTTAGGATTTTCCACACCTAACCCTCCAAGTTAGGATTTTCCACACCTAACCCTCTGAGTTAGGAATTTTCCCACCTAACCCTCCAAGTTAGGACTTTTCCCACCTAACTCCCCAAAGTTAGGAATTTTCACCAAACCGGACTTTTTAAAGCTTCTCCCAAGCTCCCCCTATATTGGACTTACAATAGCTTTTTAAGAACCTCTCACAGGTTCCCCTTACGCCAAGAATGGAGCAACCATGCTCCCCCTTAAACTCAGCTCCCCCTAAACCTAGGGTTTCATGCAAAGGTAAGTTTGGTTTCCCAACATAAACCCAAACTTCTCCACCTTTGCCATACATCAAAAAGACCCCAATAATATCTCAATTATCGGTTCTTTTAATCCCTAATGATCATAAACAACGTCTACTAACACCCCATACACTTGTTTTCCATCATTCGAACCCAAGTCAGCTACTGGATACCCACACCAGCCCTGACCAGTCGACTGCCCCTGTTGGCAGTCGACTGATACTCTGATTATCAATTTTCTAGCCAATTTCAGAATTACACCAGAAATTCCACAATTCTCCAAAAATTCTCAAATTTCGTGGAGAACTTTGTGGTACCTATACCTACTTGGGAAAAATACATTTCATCATGTATCTATCACGGTTCCCAAGTTGGACATAAAATCCAAAAATTTCCATGAAAATTATGGCAAACAAGGAGGCAACCTCCCCCTTAACCTATGTTTTCTCTCAATTTTCATTTTTCCTAGGTGAAGTTCTACCCAACTTAACACCCTGACACCAAGTTAGGTTCTACCCAACTTAACAACCAAGTTCTTCTCCCTTGGCCTCCATTAAAGGATTGCTCCCAAACAACCTTATCCCTAGTGCCAAAAAGAACTCAACAATACCCAACAAAAATCTAAAGATTTGCAAGCACACTTGCTAGGATATACCCTATCCTAGAAAAATAAGATTTCATGGAAACCACAAATGTGCTTATCTTTTGGTACAAACATAATTTCCTAACAGTTTAGCATTCGTATCAATTTTGAACTCAAATCATGATTCCTTGTGTTTGCCAAATCTAACCATGATCAATTTACACAAGGAATTGTCCTCAATTCTTCCTTTCATTTATCAGGAACTTATCATTCAAAATCACCCATTGAATCTTAATCACTCATTAGTTCGTCTTGAATTCAATGATATCCTTTTACCCTCATTTAATTACCATTAAACGATGAGGCAATCCATTATTCAAGGAATATAATCAAGAAACTTAATTTAGACATTACGTTCTATCACCCAATAGTCATTTTTCTCTAGCCCTACTAGATCAGTCGACTGCCCCTAGGGAAGTCGACTGAGAAAACTTACAGAGAGTTTCTGGGCTTGAGATCAGTCGACTGCCCCCAGGGCAGTCGACTGATAGCTGATTTTCAGGTTTTTCAGTCGAATTTCAGAAATCCCTAAATAATTCTACAAATTTCCAAAAATTATGAAATTTCGTGGGGAGATTTATGGGGCCAATGTCTACTTGGAAAAAATACGTTTCCAAACAAATGTACTCCGGATCCCAAGATTGGCACGAAACTCAACTTATCCAAAAGTGTATCATTGAAACTCATCCCAAAAATCTCAATTGTGATTTCTCCTCACTGTTTCTTCTTATCCTTGATTATAGTTCATTTCTATCATAGAATTACATGGTATTCACAAATTAAACCCCAATTTTACCTAATATAATTGTATTTTCATTCTTTTCTCCCTAAATTCTCTTTTAATGTGCTAATTTCCTAAGCTTAAGACTTACCCAAGTCTTTTAACCCTCTTTGGCACAATTCACTTAATTTCCTAGGAGAGAACCTTTTGAGATCCATTTACCATGGACCCCAAAGGCTCCTAGAGCTCCCCCTTGAGCTCTGAGCCCTAGCCACCTCCCTAGGTGACTCAATCCACACTAAGTCACACCGGTGTGCCCCCGGTGACCCTTGGCCTATAAAATGAACCTTCTTAACCTTGGACATCTTGTCCTTGGTTAAGTCACCCTTTCTACCTTTTGATGGCACCCACTTGCCATCCTTGGACTTGCCCTCCTTGCCTTGACTATATGCTTCCCCAGCATATTTCTTTCCATTTACCTTGGAGGTCTTGGACCGGTATCCCAACCCCAATTTATCATAGTTAGGTTTTAAACTACCCAACACCATGTCTAAGCCCTTAGATCCAACGGTGAATCTTTCTAGGGCCTTTTCTAATGTATCAAGTCTTGCCCTTAAGGCTTGATTTTTCCTTGCCAAGTCCCTAACTTTAGTTTCCATATGTCCACCTTGGACTTTCCTAGGCCTACTCTCCTTTCTAGGCACATTCCTCCCCTTTTTGGAATTAGTGCCAAGATCCTTAGGTCTAGAGGTCTTGGGCTCATGATGCATGTTTTTCCTAGGGTTATGATCTACCTTGTTAATCCTAGTCCTATCATTATATCTAAATCCAAAATTATGCATCATTAAGCATTTTTCATGAAAACTAAAATGCATGGAGGGATGATCATTATTTTTAAAATGCACTGAGGAATTTGAAATTGAGTTACATTTTAATCTACGGTTAGGAATTACCTCCCTTACCCTTGAAGTTCCTCCTCGTTGTGATCTTTGCTTCATCCTTTCTTCTTTCTCCCATTTCCTCAAGTGTCCCATTTTCTTGAGCTCTTTCTTCCTTGGACACTTGGTGTGGTAGTGCCCTAGCTCACCACACGTGAAGCATCGAATCCTCCTCTTCTTCTCTTGGGATTCTATTCCTACACCTCATGTTAGCATTTAATTGAATTGAGATGGGTTTAGAGTGTACCTCATTTTTCTTACCTAGTGGACACTTGTCCTTGTAATGTCCCCTTTTGTTGCATCCAAAGCATAGAATGTGTCCTTTTGATTTGACTTTGGTGGAGGTAGATGCTAGGTTGACTTCCTCTTCAACCTTGGATGATGTGGAGGTCTCCTCTTGTTCTTTTGTAGATGAGGGTCTCTCCCCCTCAATCCTTGAGGTGGTGACCTCCTCCTCTTCTCTAGATGAGGTGGATGACCTCTCACTTAAATCTTCCTCCTCTTGGGCTATCGAGTTCAGTTTCTCGGGTTCTTCCACTATTTGACCTCGTGTAGGATTTTTATGAAATTCTTCTACTTTGATCCACAATTCATATGCATTTTTGTATGCTCCTACACCTTTCAAAACATTAGTAGGCAAAGTATTAAGCAATATGTCAATTACCTTTTTATTCGCCTTCGATTGATTTTCTTGTTCTTGATTCCAATATCTAGGTCTAAGCCTCTTCCCGTGCTTATCCTTTGGAGTCTCGAAGGGCTCTTCAAGCACAATCCGAAGGTCCCACTCCATTCCGAACCATGTCTCCATCCGTGACTTCCAATACACGAAATCTTCATAGTCATAGGCCGGCGGAGTGTAGATGTCGTCCCCGAATTTGTCTTCCATTTTCTTTTCCCTCTAGCATGTGCTCCCTCAGCGGTTAGTCCGATCAAAAGCGGTTCTTGCTCTGATACCAATTGATAAATTGATCATGTCCGCTAGAGGGGAGGTGAATAGTGATTTTCGAACTCCTTTCTTCCTACACAGTTAGTTGCACAGCGGAATATACAATAAACAATAAAACAAATACTAACCAATGTTAACACGGAAAATTTACTTGGTATCCACCCCGGACGGGTGACTAATCCAAGAATCCGTCGGTGGATCAATACCCGGATAACCTCCGGCTAGTCCTCGTCGCTCCTTGTGGGTGGAGAAACCTCGCCACAAACTCAAACAATGTACTGAGCACAAAGACTACTATCTTGCCTTTAACCAAGACAAGATTCGTCAAGAATCTCAGCCACCACGAAGTCCGCTTTAAATAGGACTCGGACTGAAACCCTCACCACCAGTCGACTGCTCCCAGGGTAGTCGACTGGTACCACTAAAATTCGACCATTGCACCCCAACGTTTGAATTCTCAGCCAACTCACCAGCCACCTAACAGCCGACTGCCCCCAGGGCAGTCGATTGCTCGCAGGGTTGAGACTTTCTGTGAGTTCCATCAGTCGACTGCCCCCAAGCCAATCGACTAGTCTACTCACCCACCTAAGGTTACCCTTCCTGAGTACATTCCACTCCACACTCAAACCTTAGGATTTCCCTAGTACAATCACACAACACTCGTACCCTCACAACTCGACTGAATCCTCATCCGCAGCCTCGACTATTGCCTTTCTGCCCTCTTCATCTTCGGCTCCCGTCCCTCGGATGCACGCAAGCCTCCATCTTGCCTCCATGTCATCCTTCACAGATACCTCGAAGTCCACGCCCATCAGCTCATTGTCCCTGCTCTCCAAGGTCCCTCGGGTGCACACAAGCCTCTAGCTTGATTCCATGCCACCCTTCACCTACTGAGGTCATCCAGTCAAGTCAATATGTGTACCTGTACAACCTGCACACTCAACATACACATATAAGATCACAAGGGTAAACCTAACTTAAACCCTTTGCCCAAACATCAAAACACTTGGTCACTCAGGACCACAAATTGCCTCAACACACCCAACGTATAATCACATTTGTTCATATTGTAGTTGAGCCTGAACTGCTCAAAACTCCTAGGCGGAGACTGGAGTAAAATATCGACCTGGGATTCCCCGTCGATCTGTGCTCCCAATACCTCAATCTCATTGAGGTGAGCCATCATCTTTAGGACATGATCCCTCACAGGTGTCCCTTGGACCATAGTGGTCATCATTAGACTCTTCATCGTGGCCTGCCTAGCAGCTCGACCTTGGTGCCCGAAGAGATCCTTGAGGTTCAGCATCATGTCACTAGCAGTGGGCATGACCTAATGCTGATGTTGCAGCACATTCGACATGGATGCCAGAATGTAGCACTGCGTCATCTCATCTGCCTTGACCCACTTCTTGTAACGCTCCCTCAACTCTTCACCAGAGTCCTCTCTAGACCTTTCCGAACATTCCTTGAAGAGTACAAATTTGTACTCTTCAGCAGTGAGGACAATGTCAGGGTTCCTCTTCCAGTCTATGTAGTTTGGGCCAGTAAGTTTATTTTCCTTAAGAATTATTGCTAGTGGGTTAAAGGCCATTATGAAAAACCTGAGAATCACAACATACACTACTTTAGAAATCGAAAATAAATTGATTCCTTAAAACAATAAATTTTCAAAATCAACCAACACCCCTATACACCGAGAAATTTGCATGCCACGATGGTGTGGACGTATACGAATCCCTACATTTGTAAGAGGAGGTTTTACCCATCAATCTTATTATCTTGTCAACCTAACTTTTTGACAAGTAAGATCAACAGTTGGTTCACTTCGGCTCAACAAAATAATAGCAATGACTCCGATGGGGAGGATACTATTATTTGCATCTATGAGTGCACCATTACACAACACTAAGAAAATTATTTTTGATTATGTGCCTTCTGATGGGGAAGTACACACGCTCTTTAACAATTTTCTATAGTCTTTTCTGACCCAGTGATCTGCAGAACAAGTCCATCTGATGGGGAGGAAGACACTCAGAGCCGACGCGTAGACTTGTTCGCATCACTTATTGGATTGTAATGGAAGTCGTGGGACCTTAGGTTCCCTCTCCCACTTAGTAATTTATGTCGAGGAATTTTACTAGCATAACCACACAACCAAACACATAACCAATATATGAAAAATATAGAAAACCCTAGATTTGCCAACTTTCATGGCCCTTGGTCTCTAATGTGCCTCCAGTCATGTCGTCACTTCGTCCGCTCCTCCCTCCCTTCTGCGCAAGCTACCTTGAGGGATCTTCGAGCCAAAATGACTAGCTAATTATTTACATCATCGATCCTATACTCCACAAGGGAGTGTACATGAAAACTAGAACGAAAGTAAAATAAATAGTTCAGCTAAACATGTGCCGTATTTATTTACAAAAATTAAATACCTAGCCTCGTCAACCCCGAGGATTAATTAATTACAATAATTTACACAACCATCACACACATCAATTATTTGACCATGATAAGTTGGAATCTAGTGCCTGCAATACAGAGTTAGCCTACGCATATCCACATATCATCCAGCAAAATAAAATGTATGAAAATGCAAAAATTAATCAATCCTTAAACACACAAAGCCGGAAATCTCAGCTCTGATACCAATTGTTAGGTATGGCTTAGCGGGTTTCCTAAGCGAATACTTGGTCGATCCGAGAGACCTCTCCATGTCTATAGATTAAAAATTAATCCGAATGGAGACCCGCCTCCCAACGACCATCTCGTGCCGTATCGAACAATCCAAATTACAATTCGGCCAATTACAAAAATCGACCTTGTAATTTGCTTGACCGTTCGACCGCAGAAAAGGCGACGAGTGGATCGCCGGCTTTTGTGTTTATGGTTGGGGTCCAGTTAGTAAATTATTCGCTATGATACCAAATCAAAATAATAAACTAACTAACATGAAATGACAAGGCAAACATAACGTGACACATAATTATACAAGGAGCTTGGGAAAGAGTTATAGCTTCTCGATCACCTCACGGTCTTTTACCTTATGTCCCTCCCTTCTCGGACGTCGTGTGGGCGACGATCTACCAAGAACCGAGATCGCCGAGGCCTCCAAAAAAATCCCTTCTTCCATGCCGATCAAACCCTAGTCTCTAGGGTTTACCCGCCGGCACCTTCTCTCCTACTCGCACCGCTGGCCACCGGAAGCCTCCAAGCTCCCGCCAGCCACAAGGAAGATCAAGAGAAGAGGATGAAGAAGAGAATGGAAGAGAGAAATAGATTTCTCTCCCACCCAAACCTGGTCGAAACCTTCCCTTCCCCTCAGCTTGTGGCACCGCCGCAACCTCTACTTGCGCCGCCCTCTATCGCTCGCCGACCGGCCCTCTCTCGCCGCCAAGCACCACAAAAAGAAGAGGAGGTCCCTCCCTTGTCTATGTGGTATTTAGCCGAGTGATGGTGGTGGAAGGAGGAAGAAAGGAAGAGGAGATGACCTCCTCTTCCTTGCGCCGGCCACGAGCCCTAGGAGAGAGAAGAGGAGAAGAGAAAAAGCCTTGGGTTGTGATCAAATTGATTAAGCCTTGGTTTCTTGATCTCATAGGGTATTTATAGGGCTAAGGTAGGGACCAAGAGGAGGAGTTGGATCTTTGCCAACCAATGGATCTAAACCCCATCCATTAATTAAGATTCATTCCACTAAAGGATCTTAATTGAACTTCGTCACCAACCCCATATTTTCATATGGGCTCAACATATTATGAGTCATCCATCCCCCGTGTTTAAGATCTCGAATGCCCGTTAATTATTTTAAATTACTGACAAAAATTAATTAACTTCTGGGTCCTTGACTAGTACCACTCAACCTTATCATCATGCCGGATCAAATCCACCTGTAGGGTTTAGCATGATGAACCTTTTGAGCTCATCAAGGGGGCATCATCAACCCTACTCACCAGGACACGGATTCCATCAATAATCAACAACACATTATATTATTAATATTATCTCCCATCTTACCGGGCCTATCGATCTAACAGAATAGATCTCGCCTATTGGTAAATCAAAAAAATAATAATTAATAATATATGCCCGTTATTATATCGGGATTAAGGGATCGTACTCCATAATAAAGTCTTGAGGTCCTATCCAATTATCGAGTTAGTACAAATTGGATAACCTCGGGTTTTAGTCCTGCTCAATGTACTCAAAGCACACTAGTGTAATTCTATGGTCAAGACCAACCACACCTAATTACACTACAACCATTCCGATGGTTTGTCCAATTCCATCTCGGTTGTGAGCCTATACTTATACTAGGCAAGAGACTGATAACATGATCTTCCGTGTAACACCATACACCATGTTATCTACAATGCGTAGTAAAGAACTTCATGCATGAACTAATATAAACAGACACCTAGTATAGTTGTGATTCTCTTTTCAAAATGAAGATGCTCATATAAAGAAATCATGTCTTTCAGTATACACATCTTACAAAAAGGACAAGGAATTATATGTTAGTTTACCAGGCAGATCATTTGCTCCCTGTGGGTTACACGGATTCTGATTTCTAATCAGATAGGGATAACAGTAAGTCCACCTCGGGTTATATGTTTACTTTGGGAGGTGAAGCCATAGTATAAAGGAGTATCAAGCAGAAATGCATTGCGGATTCCACCATGGAAGCAGAGTATGTGGCAGCCTCTGAGGCAACTAAAGAAGTTGTATGGCTCAAGAACTTCTTAATGGACTTAGAGGTGATTCCTGGTTTGCCCAGAGCTCTCACAATTTATTGTGATAACAGTGGTACAATAGCAAACTCAAAGGAACCATGAGCCCATAAGGCAAATAAACACATTGAGCGCAAGTACCACCTGATACGAGACATCGTAAAGCGAGAAGAAGTTGTTGTCGCCAAGATTGCATCAGCGGATAACCTGACAGATCCTTTCACTAAGGCCCTTCCAGCGAATGCTTATGATAGGCATGTTGTGATAGTGATATGAGAAAAGTATCCTAAGGCAATCACCTTATGATTGTAATCATTTATTTTAATAAATGAATATTCACTATTTGAGTATACATGTTTATGTATTTGATTGAGATCTTAATCTCATTTACCGAATGACCGCAATACAATTCACAGTATGAGAGAATTTGTGATGAATTCACAACTAGTGATTATCTCTACATGTGCAATTGTGAAGTATTGAAATTGTCCCTAGTCGATGAATTGATAAATACGGACACTATCAATTCTGTTGAGACTAGCATGGGTTATTCTCTAATCAGCTGATTCTCACTGGCTGGTGACATTGAGATGTCCGGAGATAAACATGAATGCTAGTTAAGGGAACTAGTTCATTGGAGTGACTGGCTGTAAAACTTCATATGGTAGTCTATATATATATATGTCAGTGAAGTTCTTACTGCAGCTTAAGTGCGATGTTCCTTTGACTTACGGTGTTCAAGTAATCTTGGTCATGGAGACTTATACTTTGACATCTTAAGCAAGCATCTCCAAGGAGGTGTGGACCCAGGATGATTGGCTATAAGCCGAAGTGCCCGAAGATGTTTGAACAGCCTACAAAGGATTCACCACTCCTTGCGAGGAGATGTATACCAGAGGCCTATCGTCGGATTGTTACTCGAAGCCTCTGGCCAGAGCATGACATGTTCAGAGTATGAATCTCTTAAATACATGAGAGTAATTAGAATCCGTAGGACGAGAAAATGTTACTTGGGCTAGGTGTGACGTAGTCAGCCTAGTGGGGACTGACACACATAGACCATGTCCTGAACCAGGTGGGTATATGATGGTGAAGAGAATGGGGCACGATTCATTATAGCTGCTGAAGGGTTTCAGAATTGTTTCTGAAGTCAACTGTTGATCTTTCGATTAATTGGGGATCATGATGTACTACTAGGTGTCACTCATGATCATTCTATAATTGGTTAATTATAGACGGCCAACATAAATCGAAAGACTATTTAGTCACACGCACTACGAGTAATCCGAGGGATTTAAAATGAGTTGAAAATTGGATTTTCCAATCAAGAGAGATTGGGTTTGGGTGAGCCAAACGATAAGTTAAATCTGAATTTTTCAGAGACGCATCGGAAGCGTAAAATGGCTAAGTTATTTGAAGACTTAATAGATGAATTAAATGAGTTTAATTCATTGGGGCGTGGCTTGGATAGGCCGGCCAAAGAGGGACCCTACCCTCTTTGCTTGGCCGGCCACAACAAAGGGAGGGAACCAAATTGTTTGCTTCAATTTATAAAATAAATCAAGTGTGGTTTGTTTTATAAAATTATGGATGATATAAATTTTTATATAAACCAAGGTTTGGTTTATTTTTCATGGAAATTAAAATGAACCATGGATTGGTTTATTTTATTTTATAAAATCAATCATGGATTGATTTACCATGATAAAGAAATTTATATAAAATTTATTTTTCATGGAAATTAAAATGAACCATGGATTGATTTATTTTATTTTATAAAATCAATCATGGATTAATTTACCATGATAAAGAAATTTATATAAAGAAATTTATATAAAGAAATTTATATGATAAATTTCTTATGAAAATTTATTCCATAAGAAAAAAGAGACTTGGTTGATTTTTATCATGAATTAAAATATGATTTTAACCATGATATAAAATCAAGACTTGGCATGATGGAATAAGTCATAGAAAATTTATATGATAAATTTCTTATGAAAATTTATTCCATAAGAAAAAAGAGACTTAGCGGTTGAGAGACCACTATATAAAGGACACAAGGCAAGGCTTAGAATTCATTCGAAATAATCCAAGTATTCTTGCTTGGGCTCTCTCCCTCTCCTCCCTTCTTCCTCTTGGCCAGCCACAAGCCTCTCCCCCTTTCTTCTTGCCGTGAGCACAAGGAGAAGCACCGAGGCAACGAAGTTCTTCCGTTGGGACGATCTTCCTCTCCGGCCATCATCACCTTGGGATTGGGCGCAAGTCATCTTCCTCCTTCTCGCCGGAATTGTGATTCCGGCCAACCTTGGTGGTGAGTTTTTCCGATGTGATTACTTCTCTCTTGGTTTTTGTCGCGTTCTCAGAGAATCTAGTAGTTCTCGAGAACACGAAACTCGTGGCTTTGTGAAGTCATCCTGAAGATACTCGCGCGTGGACGCGAATAGAGGCGGAGCTTCCGAGGGACGCTTATGGTTGGATCTCGTCCCTTCCTTCGAGTTACGCGATATAACAAGTAAATTAGTTTACGTTTCTGCAAAATTTTAAATATATGATCATGTCTACACAACATAAGGTTGCATGCTTAGATGTGTGGTTAAATAATTTGAGAAATTATTTATGCTAAACCTTCCGCTGCAAGTAATTAATTTTAAAATTACGAACCCACATCCATGTCAACATGCACCCGGTCCCAACAGTGGTATTAGAGCCGGTTAGTGTTAGACATAATCATATAATTATTTTGCGGAAAACTTTGTCATGATCTCAATTTTGGAAAAATTTTCAATTATGGAAACTTTCCAATTATGGTAAATTTTAGATTTAAGAATTTCAAAGTTTGGAAATCCTCATGAAATTTCGCAAACTTTTGAAATATCTCTGTTTCTGAAATTTTATGATAATTGTGAAAACTTTCCATTTTTGAAAACTTTCCAATTTTGGAAATTTTCTATTTTGGAAATTTTCCAATTTTGGAAATACGTAAGTTTTCTTTGTACTAGAAACTTACAATTATTCTGACAATTTTTTATTTTTGGAAACTTTCCATTTATGGAAAGCTCGCAATTTTGGGCACTTTCTTTCAAGAAAGTCTAGACAAATTATGGGAATATTAATTGGCATTTAAATTCATAATTGGAATTAAATTATTTTCAAAATTCTTTATTTTGGATTGAGCCTCGGGGAGCCGTCCAATTTAAAGTTAGTTGTTATAATTAAATTTCCTAAATTGAATTTAAATTGTCAAATGTTTAATTTGGATTTAGCCTCGGGGAGCTGTCCAAATTAAGTTATTTATAGATATTAATTTTCCATAAATAAAATATGTAATCAAATCTTGAAAATTTTTGAGGTGATTTTCAAACGATAATTTCCTTATTTGATTTATGAGGTGATGCTCTTACATATTATTGTCTCCAAAATTAATTAGGAAAATTATTTCCTATAGAGTATATTTCCTTAAATAAGATTTTCATGAAAATAATATGTGGTTGAATTAAGGGAATCTGTCTCTTAATTTAATAAGATTTGATTTAGAGAAATCAAAATCTTAAACATATTATTTCCGAAATTGATTATGACAATTTAGGAAATTGTTTCCCAAAACAATTCCTTGAATAAAGTGTAAAATTAGAATTAGGAAATCCGGTTCCTAATTCAATTAATGAGACTTGATAAATTAAGTCGCATACATACTTTATTAAGGAAATCGTTAGAACATGACATAATTATATGTCATGAATGTGCTTAAAAGAAAAGGATGAGACCCAAAACCCCTTACAAAATATTAAGGCCAACACCTTCCATTAATATGGTTAGAACCGGAGTTTTGTTTTTCGTTTGGGTTGATGGACACATTCATGCCCGGCTTGAACCTCGACATGTTCAAACCATGGAATTAGTTTATGATTAATATAGTTGGAGTCAGAGGTCAATCCTTAGTTTTGGTTGTTGGACACATCCAAGCCTGACTAAACGGTTGAATGAGCTCCAACCATATTAAAACTATTTCTTGATTAATGGGTCAACCTTAAGCTTGGAGCATCGATTTGTTGTGCCACAGCCAAGGTCGATGTAAAGAGAGGTGCAGTTGGGTGCTATGTATATTGTTGCATACTTGTTAATGAGTTAACAACCCAATGATTTATGCAAACATTCAATTAGTTGATAGCATAATGTGATAGTTACATATATGTAATATGTAATCGGTATAATTACCTACCTTTATAGCTAAGAATAACTTGATGGCCCCAGTCATGGTTGTTCTTATCTATGGATGGATATCAACCTATTTGGAGATGTTCCTACGATCTCCCGAATTGATAAAAAGGGTTATTCAATTCGAAAAATAAATAGGATTTAATGAATGTATATTGATGCATTCTTTATCATTCTCATCATATAACCTCAATTTGTATTTCTAGGATAATCACTTGATCATGTCTTCTCTGAATTTGCGTTCCATTTTGGACACCAATAAGTTAACTAAGGACAAAAGGATTGAAAAAGCACCAAAAGACACTTGCCATCATTGTGGCAAGGAGGGCCACTTGCGAAGAAACTGCAAGGTTTATCTTGAGTCCTTGAAGAAGAAGGCATCTGATGCCCCATCCTCTTCAGGCATCTTCGTTATTGAATGTCACTCTATTTCCTCGACCACCTGGGTACTTGATACTGGGTGTAGCTCACATATATGTAATGACATACAGAGGCTAAGGAATAGAAGAAGACTCGTCAAGGGAGAAGCGAATTTGCGAGTTGGAAATAGAGCAATGATTGCTGCTGTTGCCATCGGAACATATTTGCTAAAGCTCCCCACTGGACGTGTCTTAGAATTGAATAATTGTTATTTTGTTCCTTCGTTAATAAAGAACATTGTATCTATTTCATGTTTGAATGAAAAGGGTTATCATTTAACTTTTAGTAACAATTGTTGTTACATAACTTTAAATGTCGTTCTTTATGGGAATGGAACTTTGTGCAATGGTATCTACACGTTAGATTTATCCAATGACGTTTTCAATTTCGAAGTTAGCAACAAACGTGCTCGAATAGATAATCGAATAGACTCCTACACTTGGCATTGCCGTCTTGGCCATGTAAGTAAGAAACGCATGACCAAATTACACCGATGTGGAATTCTGGAATCATTTGAACCCGATTCATTTGATACATGTGAATCATGCTTAAAAGGCAAGATGGCCAAATTACCCTTTTCTGGAAAAGGTAAACCAGTGGGAGAATTGCTTGGTCTAATACATATTGATGTATGTGGACCAATGTCAACTCTTGCACAAGAAGGCTATAGCTACTTCATTACCTTTATCGATGATCACTCACGATTCGGGTATGTGTTCTTAATGAAACATAAATCTGAAGCTTTTGAGAAATTCAAAGAATTCAGAAGTGAAGTAGAGAAACAGCTTGGCAAAAGTATTAAGATATTTCGATCCGATCGGGGTAGTGAATACTTGAGTCAAGAGTTTCAAGATTATCTTAGGGACAATGGAATATTGTCTTAATGGACTCTGCCTTATACACCACAGCATAATGGTGTATCTGAGAGGCGTAATCGAACCTTGATGGACATGGTTAGATCTATGATGAATCATGCAACTCTTCCAAAATCCTTTTGGGGCTATGCGCTTAAGACAGCTGTTTACTTGCTAAACAGAGTCCCGACCAAGGTAGTCTCTGCTACTCCATATGAGACATGGAATAGTAAGAAACCTCATTTATCTCACCTAAAGATATGGGGTTGTCCTGCTTATGTAAAGCGGACTATATCAGACAAATTGGATGCTAAGTCTGATAAATGTCTATTTATTGGATATCCTAAGGAAACGAAGGGTTACCAATTCTATCATCCCTTGGAACAAAAGGTGTTTGTTTCAAGGCATGCTGTATTTCTAGAAAAAGAATTTCTTTTACAAGAAAACAGTGGGAGTAGCATTGAACTTGAAGAAGTTCAAGAAACTCCAATAGACATTGCAGAGACACCTAGTCTAGACCCACAACCGATAACTCATAATGATGAGCTATCAGTTGAACCTAAAACAACACCACTTCTTCATAGGTCTGATAGGACACGCGATATTCCAGAGAGATACGGATTTCTCATAAGTGAATCGAACGATGTGTTACTCATTAACAATCACGAACCTATCAATTATGAAGATGTTCTGAATAATTCAGAAAGGGATAAATGGCTTGAAGCCAAGAAGTCGGAAATGGATTCCATGTATAAAAATCAAGTATGGGACTTGGTTAACCCACCTGAAGGGATTAAGCCCATAGGGTTCAAGTGGGTTTTCAAGAAGAAAACCGACATGGAAGGTAATGTTGTTACCTTTAAGGCTAGATTAGTGGCAAAAGGATATCGTCAGAAACAAAG
>JAGFNQ010001092.1:89148-125536 GCA_024364735.1 Boesenbergia rotunda
TCCGAGTGACCAAGTGTTTTGATGTTTGGGCAAAGGGTTTAAGTTAGGTTTACCCTTGTGTTCTTATATGTGTATGTTGAGTGTGCAGGTTGTACAGGTACACATATTGACTTGACTGGACGGCTCGGTACGGTGAAGGGTGGCATGGAGACAAGCTGGAGGCTTGTGTGCACCGAGGGACCTGGAGAGCAGGGACGATGAGCTGAGGGATGCGGACTTTCAAGGCATGCGTGAAGGATGGCATGGAGGCAAGCTGGAGGCTTGTGTGCATCCGAGAGATGGAGCCAAAGATGAAGAGGGCGCAAAGGCAATAGTCGAGGCTGCGGATGAGAGTCAGTCGAGTCGTGAGGGTACGAGTGTTGTGTGATTGTACTCAGGAAATCTAGGGTTTGAGTGCGGAGTGGAATGTACTCAGGAAGGATAACCTTAGGTGGGTGAGTAGACCAGTCGACTGGCCTGGGGGCAGTCGACTGATGAAACTCACAGAAGGGTCTCAGCCCTGGACCAGTCGACTGCCCTGGGGGCAGTCAACTGGTAGGTGGCTGGTGAGTTGGCTGAGAATTCGAACGTTGGGGTGCAACTGTCGAATTTCAGTGGCACCAGTCGACTGCCCTAGGGGCAGTCGACTGGTGGTGAGGGTTTCAGCCCGAGTCCTATTTAAAGAGGACTTCATGGTGGCTGAGTTCCTTGATGAAACTCGCTTGGGTAAAGTGAGTTAGTAGTCTTTTGTGCTCAGAGTGTTGTCCGTGTTTTGTGTTGAGAGTTCTCCACCCACAAGGAGCAACAGAGCTAGCCGGAGGTTATCCAGGGAGTGATCCACCAACGGATTCTTGGATTAGTCACCCGTCCGGGGTGGATACCAAGTAAATCGGTTTGTTAGCATTGTCTATTATTGTTAGTTTATTTTTATTTGTATTTCCGCTGCGCTAACAATCTTGTAGAGAACAAAGAAATTCGAAAAAGTGCTTAATGGTGCATAATTTTGGATTTAAGTATAATGATAGGACTAGGAGTAACAAGATAGATCAAAATCTTAGGAGAAGCATGCATCATGATCAACCCAAGATCTCTAGACCTAAGGATCATGGCACTAATCCCAAAAAGGGAAGGAATGTGCTTAGGAAAATGGGTAGTCCTGGGAATGTCCAAGGTGAACATATGGGTTCTAGGGTTAGAACTCTAGAATGGAAAAATCAAGCCTTGAGGGCAAGGCTTGATACATTAGAAAAGGCCCTAGAATGATTCACGGTTGGATCTAAGGGCATAGACATGGTGTTGGGTAGTTTGAAACCCAACTATGATAGATCGGGTTTGGGTTACCAGTCTAAGACATCCATGGCCAACAAATAGAAGTATGCTGGGGAAGCATATAATCTTGGCAAGAAGGAGAAGACCAAAAATGGCAAGGAGATGTCATTTGAGGGTAGAAGGAACAACTTAACCAAAGACAAGGTGTCTAAGGTTAAGAAGGTTCATTTTGTAGGACAAAAATCACCGGAGGTTCACCGGTGTGGCTTAGTGTGGGTTAAGTCACCTAGGGAGGTGGCTAAGGCTCAAAGCTCAAGGCGGAGCTCTAGGAGCCTTTGGGGTCTATGGTAAATGGATCTCAAGAGTTTTTCTCCTAGGAAATTAGGTGAAATGTGCCAAAAAGGGTTGGAAGACTTGGGTAAGTCTTAATCCTAGGTTTTGGCACATTAAAAGGGATTTAGGGAGAAAAAGGTGAAAATGAGGTTATAATTGACAAAATTAGGTTTTAATGGGCAAATATCATGTAATTCACTGATAGAAATGAATTGTGACTAAGTATTAGAAGATACATCAAGGAAAAATCACAATTAGAACTTTTGGGTTGAGTTTAAATGATACATTTTAGAGAAAGTTGAGTTTCGTGCCAATATTGGGATTCGTAGTACATTTGTTTGGAAACAAATTTTTCCCAAGTAGATATTGGCCCCACAAATCTCCCCACGAAATTTCATAATTTTTGGAGATTTGTAGAATTATTTAAGGATTTCTGAAATTGGGCTGAAAACTTGAAAATCAGGTATCAGTCAACTACCCTAGGGGCAGTCGACTGATCCGAGTGAATTTTTAGCCCAGAAGCTCTTTGTGAGTTTTGGTAGTCGACTGCCATTTGGGCAGTTGACTGATCTAGTAGGGTTAGAGAGAAGAAGTATTTTGGATGATAAGATATGACCCTAAAGTTAAATCCTGGATTATACTTTAAACGAAGCCTTGTCTCATGGTTTATTGATGATTGTATGAAATGAGACTATAGAGATATTATGGATAATTCATGAAGATTGATAAGAGATAAGAAGGAAATTTCTTTGGATATTTGAGGATATTGAAAAAAAAAGAGTTAAGGGCAATTCCTTGTGTAAATTGATGATGGTTAGAATTGACAAACACAAGGAATCATGAATTGAGGCCAAAATTGATACAAAGTGCCCATCCTTGGGAAAATTAGAGAATTAAACCAAAGTTAAGCACATTTGATAATCTTAATCAAAACATATTTTTCTAGGATATGGCATATCCTAGCAAATGTGCTTGCAAACTCTTAGATTGTTTAGGGTTTTGTTGAGTTCTTTTTGGCACTAAGAGAAAGGTTGCTTGGGGGCAATACTTTAATGGTGGCCAAGGGAGAAGAACTTGGTGTTAGGTTGGGTAGAACCAAATTTGGTGTTAGGGTGTCAAGTTGGGTAGAACTTGATCTTGGAGAATGGAAATTGGGAGAAGGCATAGGTTAAGAGAGAGGTTGCCTCCTTGTTTGCCTTGATTTTCATAGAAAAATTTTTAGGTTTTGTGTCAAACTTGGGAATGGTAATAGATACATTGTGGAATGTATTTTTCCCAAATAGGTATGGGTACCACAAAGTTCTCCACAAAATTTGGGAATTTTTAGAGATTTGTGGAATTTCTGGATCATTTCTGAATTTCGTCAGAAAGGCTGAAATTTTGATTTCAGAGTATCAGTCGACTGTCGACTGGTCGAGGCTGATTTTTGTTTCAGCAGCTGGGTATGTGTCCAAATGATGAAAAACAAGTGTATGGGAGGCTAGTACACATTGTTTATAATCATTGGGGATTGAAAGAACCAATAATTGGGATATTGTTGGGTTCTTTTTGATGTTAGGCAAAGGGGGAGAAGTGTTGGGTTTAAGTTGGGAAACCAAATACTCCTTTGCTAGAAACCCTATGTTTAGGGGGAGCTAAGATTAAGGGGGAGCATGGTTGCTCCATTCTTGGTGTAAGGGGAACCTTGGAGAGGTTCTTAAAAAGCCTTTGTAAGTCCAATGTAGGGGAGCTTTGGAGAAGCTTTAAAAAGCCCGGTTTGGTGAAAATTCCTAACTTTGGGGAGTTAGGTGGGAAAATCCTAACTTGGAGGGTTAGGTGTGGAAAATCCTAACTTGGAGAGTTAGGTGTAGGATGCCTTGGGATAGGATCCCATTGTGAAAAATTTCTAACTTAGAGGGTTAGGTGTAGGATGTCTTGGGATATGATCCATGTATGCATTGCATATGCATTATTTTTGCTATTGGCTACTATTTTGCTATCCCTAACTTAAACGTATTTCCAAACATCAAAAAGGGAGATTGTTGAGGCAATCTGTGGTCCGGAGTGACCAAGTGTTTTGATGTTTGGGCAAAGGGTTTAAGTTAGGTTTACCCTTGTGTTCTTATATGTGTATGTTGAGTGTGCAGGTTGTACAGGTACACATATTGACTTGACTGGACGACCTCGGTACGGTAAAGGGTGGCATGGAGACAAGCTGGAGGCTTCTGTTCACCCGAGGGACCTTGGAGAGCAGGGACGATGAGCTGAGGGGGCACGGACTTCGAGGCATGCGTGAAGGATGGCATGGAGGCAAGCTGGAGGCTTGCGTGCATCCGAGGGACGGGAGCCGAAGATGAAGAGGACGCGAAGGCAATAGTCGAGGCTGTGGATGAGGAGTCAGTCGAGTCGTGAGGGTACGAGTGTTGTGTGATTGTACTCGGGAAATTCAAGGGTTTGAGTGCGGAGTGGAATGTACTCAAGAAGGGTAAACTTAGGTGGGTGAGTAGACCAGTCGACTGGCCTGGGGGTAGTCGACTGATGAAACTCACAGAAGGGTCTCAGCGCTGGACCAGTCGACTGCCCTGGGGGCAGTCGACTGGTAAGTGGCTGGTGAGTTGGTTGAGAATTCGAACGTTGGGGTGCAACGGTCGAATTTCAGCGGCACCAGTCGACTGCCCTAAGGGCAGTCGACTGGTAGCGAGGGTTTCAGCCCGAGTCCTATTTAAAGAGGACTTCATGGTGGATGAGTTCCTTGACGAAACTCGCTTGGGTAAAGTGAGTTAGTAGTCTTTTGTGCTCAGAGTGTTGTCCGTGTTTTGTGGTGAGGTTTCTCCACCCACAAGGAGCGACAGAGCTAGCCGGAGTTTATCCGGGGAGTGATCAACCGACGGATTCTTGGATTAGTCACCCGTCCGAGGTGGATACCAAGTAAATCGGTTTGTTAGCATTGTCTATTATTGTTAGTTTATGTTTATTTGTATTTCCGCTATGCTAACAATCTTTTAGAGAACAAAGAAATTCGAAAAAGTGTTATTCACCCCCCCCCCCCTATAGCAGCGCCTGTCGATCTCTCAAAACCACTCCATGTCCACGGATTAAAAAAAATTAATCCAAATGGAGATATATTTCTCAAATGACTATCTCGTCGCCGTGCTAATTGATTCGAGTTACAACTTAGCCAATCTTGTTGTTCAAGCCTTGTAACTCTCCTAACCAATAAGTCAAGGAAAAGACGACGAGCGGATCGCAGATTTTTGTGTTTATTATCGGGGTCCAAAATAATTAATTATCATCATTAATTAACAAATAATTAACAGCAAGATAATTAATTAAAATCACATAAAATGATAGAAATCAAATGAGCCATGAGAGAAAATATACCTTGTTGGGTATGGCTTGGCGGGTTTCCTAAGTGAATACTTGGTCATCCTTGGAATACCTCTTCATGTCTACGGATTAAAAATTAATCTGAATGGAGACCCGTCTCCCAACGACCATCTCATTGTCGTATCGTTCGGTACGAATTACAACTCGATCAATCACAAAGATCGAGCCTTGTAATTTTCCTTACTGAAAGATCGCGGAAAAAGCGACGAGTGGATCGTCGGTTCTTGTGTTTACGGTCGGGGTCCAGTTAATTAATTATTAGCTATGATTCATAATCAAAATAATTAATAACACACATGAAATGACGAAGCAAAGTATAAAGGCACAAAAACAACAAAAGGAGCTAAGGAAGAATTATACCTTCCCTTTTACCTCGTAGCCTTCTACCGTATGACCCTCCCCTCTTAGACGTCGTGTGGGCGACGATCTACCAAGAACCGTGGTCACCAAGTCGATCGCTTCTCCTTGCACTAACCAATCCCTAACCAAAGGGATGCCACCGGCCACTCCAAGGAAGAAAATAATCCAAACACAAAACCCTACTAATCCTCTCCTCCGCCACCGGCGCCCGAGCCGTGAGCAACTTGAGAAGAGAACTTCTCACCTTAGAGAAGAGGAGGCATGCACCAACTTCTCACTTTAAAGAAGAAAACTTCTCACCTTAGAGAAGAGGAGGCGTGCATCAACTTCTCACCTTAGAGAAGTAATCTTCTCACTGCTTGGCTTGGAGAACGCCATGAAGACGTGAGCCACCTTCTCGCTGCTTGGCTTGGAGAATACCATGGAGAAGATGGCGTGCTACCCCTTCTCACTGCTTGGCTTGGAGATCACCATGGAGAAGAAGGCGTGCTGCCCCTTCTCACTGCTTGGCTTGGAGATCACCGTGGAGAAGAAGACGTGCTGCCCCTTCTCATTGCTTGGCTTGGAGATCACCATGGAGAAGATGGCGTGCTGCCCCTTCTCACTGCCTGGCTTGGAGAACGCCATGAAGAGGTGGCGTGCTGCCCCTTCTCACTGCCGCCTTGGCTTGGTGAAAGCCATAGAGAAGATGGCATGAGCCAACTTCTCACTGCCGCTTTAGAAGATTGTTGTCTTCTCCTGTTGGCGCTGCACACCGTGAGGGAGGGAGAGAAAGGAGAGAATAACCTTAGGGTTTCTTGTGTTCTATTGAATTAACTATTATTCCTTGGTTTCATGCCACATGGGGTATATATAGGGCTACGGTAGGGACCATGAGGAGGAGTTGGATCTTGTCCTGCTAATGGATCCAAACCCGATCCATTAATGAAGATCCATTCCACAAAAGGATCCTCATTGAACTACCTCACCAACCCCATATTTACATATGGGCTCCACTTATTATGAGTCATCCATCCCCCCGTGTTTAAGATATCGAATGCCTGTTGATTAATTTAAATAACTGACAAATTAAATTAATCAACCTCTAACTCCTTAACTAGTACCACTCAACCTTATCATCATGTCGGATCAAATCCACTTGCACAGTTTAACATGATGAACCTTATGAGTTCATCAAGGGGGCATTATCATCCCGACTCATTAGGACATGGATTCTGTCAATAATCAACGGCACACCATATAATTAATATTATTTCTCAACTTACCGGGTCTATCGATTTAACAAAATAAATCTCACCCATTAGTAAATCAAAGAAATAAATATTAATAATGCGTGCCCGTTATTATATCGGGATTTAGGGATTGTACTCCATAATAAATCCGAGATCCAATCCAATTTTCAAGTCAGTACAAATTGGATGATCTCTGGTTTTAGTCCTGGTCAATGCACACAAAGTACACTAGTGTAATTCTATGGTCAAGACTAACCACACCTAATTACACTACAATCATCCCGATGGTTTGTCCAATTCCATCTCGGTTGTGAGCCTCTACTTATACTAGGCAAGGGACTGATAACATGATCTTCCGTGTAATACCATACACCATGTTATCTACAATGCGTAGTAAAGGACTTCATGCATGTACTAATATAAACAAGCACCTAGTATAGTTGTGATTCTCTTTTCAAAATGAAGATGTTCATATAAAGAAATCATGTCTTTCAGTATACACATCTTACAATCTCCCACTTATACATAAAGACCTTGCTGTTCTCTTACTACCATACATCTAACTCCCATATCCTCCACATGCCGATCAAAAGCTCTAGATGGAAGAGCTTTAGTGAAAGGATCTGTCAGGTTGTCCTCTAATGCAATCTTAGCGACAGCCACTTCTCCTCGCTTTACAATTTCTCGTATTAGGTGGTACTTGCGCTCAATGTGTTTACTCGCCTTATAGGCTCGTGGTTCCTTCGAGTTTGTAACTGCACCACTGTTATCACAAAAGATTGTGATAGATCTGGGCAAACCATGAATCACATCCAAGTCCATGATGAAGTTCCTGAGCCATACAACTTCCTTGGCTCCCTCTGAGGCTGCCACATACTCAGCTTCCATGGTGGAGTCCGCCACGCATTTCTGCTTGACACTAATCCAAACAATGGCTCCTCCTCCTAAAGTAAACACAAACCCCAAGGTAGACTTACTCTTATCCCTATCTGACTGGAAATTTGAGTTCGTATAACCCATAAGGACTAATTGGCCTGCCTGATAAACTAGCATATAATCCCTAGTCCGTCTCAAGTATTTCAATATATGATTTACCGCAGTCCAATGTCCCTGTCCAGGGTTACTCTAATATCTGCTAACCATGCCCACGACAAAACAGATATCAGGTCTCGTGCACAACATAGCATACATGAGGCTTCCCACTGCCGAAGCACAAGGAACCGCCTTCATTTCCTCTCTCCTTTGATGTTTTCGGACACATCTCCTTGGATAGAGGAACTCCATGCCTAAAGGGTAGAAAACCCTTCTTGGAGTTTTCCATGCTAAAATGAGACAAGACAGTGTCAACATATGAAGCTTGGGATAAGCACAATATCCTTTTCAAGCGATCCCTTATGACCTTGATCCCAAGGATGTGTCCCGCTTCTCCTAAGTCCTTCATATCAAATTGCTTTGATAGTCAGACCCTTACGTCTAATAACACTTTGACATTGTTGCCAATTAACAAAATGTCATCTACGTAAAGTACAAGAAACACCACGACGTTTCTGTCACATCTTTTGTATACACATGATTCATCCGGGCTTTAAGAAAATCCATATGACTGGATTACTTCATCAAAGTGGGTGTTCCAATATCTCGAAGCTTGCTTCAATCCATAAATGGATTGATTAAGCTTCCACACTAAATGTTCTTTGCCCTTTGCAATGAACCCTTCTGGTTACTGCATGTAGATGGTCTCCTCAAGACTTCCGTTAAGGAAAGCTGTCTTGATATCCATCTGTCATACCTCATAGTCCATATGAGCTACAATAGATAAGAGAATCTGGATCGACTTAAGCATGGCTACCGGCGAAAAGGTCTCCTCATAATCGATACCCTCTTTCTGAGTGTACCCTTTCGCAACAAGCCTAGCTTTAAAGGTCTCAACCTTACCGTCTGATGCTCTCTTTCTCTTGTAGATCCACTTGAATCCAATGACTTTTACACCATTGGGTGGTTCTACTAACTCCCAAACATAATTAGAATCCATAGATTCTATTTCAGAGTTCATTGCCCTTTGCCAAGAATCTGCATCCTTATCTTGGAGGGCCTCGTCAAAGGTTCAGGGATCCGGTTCATGTTTTTCAGAGACCAAGTCCGAAGACTCTCCCAAAAACATGAACCTTTCAGGCTGTCTGACAACCCTCCCACTGCGACGAGGTACCACCTATGTATCCTCAGTGACACGCGGTACAGTGACTTGTGGGTGTCCTCTTGTACAATTGGTCCTAAGGTCGGAACGTCCCCTCTCAATTCTTCAAGCACTAGTCTACTCTTGGGCTTATGGTTCATCACATAGTCTTCCTCTAAGAATCTGACATTCGTGCTAACGATTACCTTCTGATCCTTAGAACTATAGAACAGACCACCCTTCGTTCCCCTAGGATAGCCTACGAACAGACGTACTTCTATACGAGATTCCAACTTATCAGTATCTCCCTTCAGCACATGTGCTGGACTACTCCAAATCCGAACATGTCCTAGACTGGGCTTGCGCCCAGTCCACAGTTCTGTGGGAGTAGAAGGGACTGACTTAGATGGAACCAAATTCAGTATGTACGCTGTTGTTTCCAGAGGTATCCCCAGAACGAATCAAGTAAGTCTGAATAGCTCATCATTGACCTAACCATTCCCATAAGAGTTATTCCTTCTTTCTGTAACTCCGTTCTGTTGGGGTGTACCGGGTGCAGTTAGCTGGGACTGAATCCCAGCTTCTAACAGGTAGGTCCTAAACTCTCCAATGAGGTACTCGTCACCACGATCAAATCGTAGTGTCTTGATACTTTTACCTCGATATTTCTCTACATCAGCCTTGAATTCTTTGAACTTATCAAAGGATTCAGACTTGTGGCGCATCAGGTAAATGTACCATAACTTGAATAATCGTCAATAAAAGTGACGAAGTATGCAAAGCCACCTCTATCCTGGATTGACATAGGACCACACAAATCAGAATGAATCAGTTCCAACACATCTTTGGTCCTATACCCCTTATCCTTGAAAGACCTCTTGGTCATCTTACCTTCCAAGCAAGACTCACAGGTCGAGAGGTCTTCCACCACCAATGAACCCAAGGGCTCATCGATTATCAACCTCTGAATTCTACTAAGGTTAATATGGCCAAGCCTAAGGTGCCAAAGATACGTCTTATTCATCTTAGAAGGCTCCTTTCTCTTATTTAAGTTAGATGATGAGCTATTAACCTCAGTTTGTATCGTGGGAGTCATTGGTTCTAGAGTATACAGATTGCCGACCATAGTACCCGAACAGATAATCTCTCTATTTCTTTTTATAACAACTTTGTTTTCAAAAGCAACAGAATATCCATCCTTTATCAACTTAGAAATTGAAATTAAATTCTTTCTAAACAAGGGTACATAAAGGCAATCTCTCAGAACTAACAATTTATTTCTCTCAAAAGTTAAATAAAAAACTCCCACTGCAATTGCTGCCACTTCCGTAGCATCGCCTATGTAGACCAAGATTTCTCTATCAGCTAGTCATCGGGTTTCCTGGAACCCCTGCAAAGTATTGGAGACATAGTCAGTGGCTCCCGTATTAACACACCAGGTACTGGTAGATAGCACCGCTAAACATATTTCAACGACTAAGCATGATGAAATACCTTTGTCTTGACGACGGGGACAGCCTGCCTTCCAGTGCCCAGTTTGCTTGCATCTGAAGCACTTGCCTTTCGGCTTCTTCACGCCAGTCCGAGGTCCTTGCGATGTTGCGGCCTTCTTGAACCCTCCTTGTTTCTTCTTCTTCCTGCCTTTCGGCATAGAAGAAGAAACCCTTTGAGTTACTAAGGTCTGCGAGTTCTGATGAAAGAGGCCCTCTGCCGCCTGGAGTTCTCCTAGCAGTTCACCCTGATAGATCGATCGTGTCAGCTAGAGGGCGGGTGAATAGCAATTTTCGAACTCCTTTCTTCCTACACGGTTAGTTACACAGCGGAATATACAATAAACAATAAAACAAATACTAACCAATGCTAACACGGAAGATTTACTTGGTATCCACCCCGGACGGGTGACTAATCCAAGAATCCGTCGGTGGATCAATCCCCGGATAACCTCCGGCTAGTCCTCGTCGCTCCTTGTGGGTGGAGAAACCTCGCCACAAACTCAAACAAAGTACTGAGCACAAAGACTACTATCTTGCCTTTAACCAAGACAAGATTCGTCAAGAATCTCAGCCACCACAAAGTCCTCTTTAAATAGGACTCGGACTGAAACCCTCGCCACCAGTCGACTACTCCCAGGGCAGTCGATTGGTGCCACTGAAATTCGACCGTTGCACCCCAACGTTCGAATTCTCAGTCAACTCACCAGCCACCTACCAGTCGACTGCCCCCAGGGCAGTCGACTAGTCCCAGGGCTGAGACCTTTCTGTGAGTTCCATTAGTCGACTGCCCCCAGGCCAATCGACTGGTCTACTCACCCACCTAAGGTTACCCTTCCTAAGTACATTCCACTCCGCATTCAAACCTTAGGATTTCCTGAGTATAATCACACAGCACTCGTACCCTCACAACTCGACTGACTCCTCATCCGCAGCCTCGACTATTGCCTTCGCGCCCTCTTCATCTTCGACTCCCGTCCCTCGGATGCTCGCAGCCTCCAGCTTGCCTCCATGCCATCCTTCATGTATGCCTCGAAGTCCACGCCCATCAGCTCATCGTCCCTGCTCTCCAAGGTCCCTCGGGTGCACACAAGCGTCTAGCTTGTTTCCATGCCACACTTCACGTACTATGGCCGTCCAGTCAAGTCAATATGTGTACCTGTACAACCTGCACACTCAACATACACATATAAGAACACAAGGGTAAACCTAGCTTAAACCCTTTACCCAAACATCAAAACACTTGGTCACTCCGGACCATAGATTGCCTCAACAATCTCCTCCTTTTTGATGTTTGGCAATACATTTAAGTTAGGGAAACAAGATAGTAAAGAATAGCAAAAACAATGCTAAACAAATGCATAAGCAATGCATACATGGATCCTATCTCAAGGCATCCTACACCTAACCCTCCAAGTTAGGAATTTTTCACAATGGAATCCTATCCCAAGGCATCCCACACCTAACCCTCCAAGTTAGGATTTTCCACACCTAACCTTCCAAGTTAGGGTTTTCCACACCTAACCCTCCGAGTTAGGAATTTTTCCACCTAACCTTCCAAGTTAGGACTTTTCCCACCTAACTCCCCAAAGTTAGGAATTTTCACCAAACCGGGCTTTTTAAAGCTTCTCCCAAGCTCCCCCTACATTAGACTTACAATAGCTTTTTAAGAACCTCTCCCAGGTTTCCCTTACGCCAAGAATGGAGCAACCATGCTCCCCCTTAAACTCAGCTCCCCCTAAACCTAGGGTTTCATGCAAAGGTAAGTTTGGTTTCCCAACATAAACCCAAACTTCTCCACCTTTGTCATACATCAAAAAGACCTCAATAATATCTCAATTATCGGTTCTTTTAATCCCTAATGATCATAAACAACGTCTACTAACACCCCATACACTTATTTTCCATCATTCGAACCCAAGTCAGCTGCTGGATACCCACACCAGCCCTGACCAGTCGACTGCCCCTGTTGGCAGTCGACTGATACTCTGATTATCAGTTTTCTAGCCAATTTCAGAATTACACCAGAAATTCCACAATTCTCCAAAAATTCCTAAATTTCGTGGAGAACTTTGTGGTACCTATACCTACTTGGGAAAAATACATTTCATCATCTATCTATCACGGTTCCCAAGTTAGACACAAAATCCAAAAATTTCCATGAAAATTATGGCAAACAAGGAGGCAACCTCCCCCTTAACCTATGTCTTCTCTCAATTTTCATTTTTTCTAGGTGAAGTTCTACCCAACTTAACACCTTGACACCAAGTTAGGTTCTACCCAACTTAACAACCAAGTTCTTCTCCCTTGGCCGCCATTAAAGGATTGCCCCCAAACAACCTTATCCCTAGTGCCAAAAAGAACTCAACAATACCCAACAAAAATCTAAAGATTTGCAAGCACACTTGCTAGGATATACCCTATCCTAGAAAAATAAGATTTCATGAAAACCACAAATGTTCTTGTCTTTTGGTACAAACATAATTTCCTAACAGTTTAGCATTTCGTATCAATTTTGAACTCAAATCATGATTCCTTGTGTTTGCCAAATCTAACCATGATCAATCTACACAAGGAATTGTCCTCAATTCTTCCTTTCATTTATCAGGAACTTATCATTCAAAATCACCCATTGAATCTTAATCACTCATTAGTTCGTCTTGAATTCAATGATATCCTTTTACCCTCATTTAATTACCATTAAACCATGAGGCAATCCATTATTCAAGGAATATAATCAAGGATCTTAATTTAGACATTACGTTCTATCACCCAATAGTCATTTTTCTCTAGCCCTACTAGATCAGTCGACTGCCCCTAGGGCAGTCGACTGAGAAAACTTACAGAGAGTTTCTGGGCTTAAGATCAGTCGACTGCACCCAGGGCAATCGACTGATACCTGATTTTCAGGTTTTTCAGCCGAATTTCAGAAATCCCTAAATAATTCTACAAATTTCCACAAATTATGAAATTTCGTGGGGAGATTTGTGGGGCCAATGTCTACTTGGGAAAAATACGTTTCCAAACAAATGTACTCCGGATCCCAAGATTGGTACGAAACTCAACTTATCCTAAAGTGTATCATTGAAACTCATCCCAAAAATCTCAATTGTGATTTCTCCTCACTGTTTCTTCTTATCCTTGATTATAGTTCATTTCTATCATAGAATTACATGGTATTCATAAATTAAACCCCAATTTTACCCAATATAATTGTATTTTCATTCTTTTCTCCCTAAATTCTCTTTTAATGTGCTAATTTCCTAAGCTTAAGACTTACCCAAGTCTTTTAACCCTCTTTGGCACAATTCACTTAATTTCCTAGGAGAGAACCTTTTGAGATCCATTTACCATTGACCCCAAAGGCTCCTAGAGCTCCCCCTTGAGTTATGAACCCTAGCCACCTCCCTAGGTGACACAATCCACACTAAGCCACACCGGTGTGCCCCCGGTGACCCTTGGCCTACAAAACGAACCTTCTTAACCTTGGACACTTTGTCCTTGGTTAAGTCACCCTTTCTACCTTTTGATGGCACCCACTTGCCATCCTTGGACTTGCCCTCCTTGCCTTGACTATATGCTTCCCCAGCATATTTCTTTTCATTTACCTTGGAGGTCTTGGACCAGTATCCCAACCCCGATCTATCATAGTTAGGTTTTAAACTATCCAACACCATGTCTAAGCCCTTAGATCCAACGGTGAATCTTTCTAGGGTCTTTTCTAATGTATCAAGTCTTGCCCTTAAGGCTTGATTTTTCCTTGCCAAGTCCCTAACTTTAGTTTCCATATGTCCACCTTGGACTTTCCTAGGCCTACTCTCCTTTCTAGGCACATTCCTCCCCTTTTTGGAATTAGTGCCATGATCCTTAGGTCTAGAGGTCTTGGGCTCATGATGCATGTTTTTCCTAGGGTTATGATCTACCTTGTTAATCCTAGTCCTATCATTATATCTAAATCCAAAATTATGCATCATTAAGCATTTTTCATGAAAACTAGCATGCATGGAGGGATGATCATTATTTTTAAAATGCACTGAGGAATTTGAAATTGAGTTACATTTTAATCTACGGTTAGGAATTACCTCCCTTACCCTTGAAGTTCCTCCTCGTTGTGATCTTTGCTTCTTCCTTTCTTCTTTCTCCCATTTCCTCAAGTGTCCCATTTTCTTGAGCTCTTTCTTCCTTGGACACTTGGTGTGGTAGTGCCCTAGCTCACCACACGTGAAGCATCGAATCCTCCTCTTCTTCTCTTGGGATTCTCCATTCCTACACCTCATGTTAGCATTTAATTGAATTGAGATGGGTTTAGAGTGTACCTCATTTTTCTTACCTAGTGGACACTTGTCCTTGTAATGTCCCCTTTTGTTGCATCCAAAGCATAGAATGTGTTCTTTTGATTTGACTTTGGTGGAGGTAGACGCTAGGTTGACTTCCTCTTCAACCTTGGATGATGTGGAGGTCTCCTCTTGTTCTTGTCTAGATGAGGGTCTCTCCCCCTCAATCCTTGAGGTGGTGACCTCCTCCTCTTCTCTAGATGAGGTGGATGACCTCTCACTTAAATCTTCCTCCTCTTGGGCTATCGAGTTCACTTTCTCGGGTTCTTCCACTATTTGACCTCATGTAGGATTTTTATGAAATTCTTTTACTTTGATCCACAATTCATGTGCATTTTTGTATGCTCCTACACCTTTCAAAACATTAGTAGGCAAAGTATTAAGCAATATGTCAATTACCTTTTTATTCGCCTTGGATTGATTTTCTTGTTCTTGATTCCAATATCTAGGTCTAAGTCTCTTCCCGTGCTTATCCTTTAGAATCTCGAAGGGCTCTTCAAGCGCAATCCGAAGGTCCCACTCCATTCCGAACCACGTCTCCATCCGTGACTTCCAATACCCGAAATCTTCATGGTCATAGGCCGGCGGAGTGTAGATTGTTGGGACCGGGTGCATGTTGACATGGATACGGGTTCGTAATTAAAAAAAATAATTACGTGCAGTGGAAGAATTAGCATAAATAATTTCTCAAATTATTTTAACCACGTATCTAGCATGCAACCTTATGATGTGTGGACATGATCATAAATTAAAATTTTACAGAAAGTAAACTAATTTACTCAATACCTCACGTAACTCGAAGTAAGGGACGAGATCCAACCGTAGCGTCCCTTGGAAGCTCCGCCTCTATTGGCATCCACGCCGAGTTCTCTTCGGGATGACTTCGCAAAGCCACGAGTTTCGTGCCGACAAGAACTACTAGATTCTCCAAAAGCACGACAAGAGTAACAAGAGAGAGATGGAAAACTAACCACCAAAAGAAAAACAGAATCAAGATTCCGGGAGGAAGGAAGGAGTCGCGCCCCGCTTCTTCTTCTTCTTCGGCCTCTTCTTGGTGGTGGCTCACGGCAAGGGAAGGGAGGGCAGCCGGCCCTAGGAGAGGGAGAGGGTAGCTGGCCCTAGAGAGAGAGGGAGAAAAGGAGAGGAAGAGAGGCTAGGCAAGAATCCTTGATCTCTTGAATTGATTTCCAAGCCTTGCCTTTGCACCTTTATATAGTAGCATCTTTATCGCCAAGTCTCCTTTTTAACGGAATAAATTTTTCATAAGAAATTTATCTTATAAATTTTTCTATGAATTATTCCGTTATGCCAAGTTTTTATTATAACTTAATTTATAATAAAAACACCCATGTCTCCCCTTTTATTATGGAATAAATTTTACAAGAAATTTATCATATAAATTTCTTATGAATTATTCCGTTATGCCAAGTTTTTATTATAACTTAATTTATAATAAAAACAACCATGTCTCCCCTTTTATTATGGAATAAATTTTACAAGAAATTTATCTTATAAATTTTTCTTATCATGGAAAAATCAATTCATAATTGATTTTATAAAATAAAATAAACCAATCCATGGTTCATTTTAATTTCCATAAAAAGAATAAATTTCTATAAATTTCTTTATCATGGTAAATCAATCCATTATTGATTTTATAAAATAAAATAAATCAATCCAAGGTTTATTTTAATTTCCATGAAAATAAATCTCTTTATATAAATTTCTTTATCCATAATTTTATAAAACAAACCACGCGCGGTTTATTTTATAATTTGAACCAAACAATTTGGTTCTCCCTCTTATTGTGGCCGGCCAAACCAAAGAGATCCTTGAGGTTCAACATCATGTCACTAGCAGTGGGCATGACTTGATGCTGATGATGCAGCACATTCGACATGGATGCCAGAATGTAGCACTGCGCCATCTCATCTGCCTTGACCCACTTCTTGTAACGCTCCCTCAACTCTTCACCAAAGTCCTCTCTAGATCCGAACATTCCTTGAAGAGTACAAATTTGTACTCTTCAGCGGTGAGGACAATGTCAGGGTTCCTCTTCCAGTCTATGTAGTTTGGGCCAGTAAGTTTATTTTCCTTAAGAATTATTGCTAGTGGGTTAAAGGCCATTATGAAAAACCTGAGAATCACAACATACACTACTTTAGAAATCGAAAATAAATTGATTCCTTAAAATAAAAATTTTTCAAAATCAACCAACACCCCTATACACCGAGAAATTCGTATGCCACAATGGTATGGACGTATACAAATCCCTACATTCGTAAGAGGAGGTTTTACCCATCAATCTTACTATCTTGTCAACCTAACTTTTTGACAAGTAATATCAACAGTTGGTTCACTTCGGCTCAGCAAAATAATAGCAATGACTCCGATAGGGAGGATACTATTATTCGCATCTATGAGTGCACCATTACACGACACTAAGAAAATTATTTCCGATTATGTGCCTTCCGATGGGGAAGTACACACGCTCTTTAACAATTTTCTATAGTCTTTTCCGACCCAGTGATCTGCAGAACAAGTCCATCTGATGGGGAGGAAGACACTCAGAGCCGACGCGTAGACTTGTTCGCATCACTTATCGGATTGTAATGGAAGTCATGGGACCTTAGGGTCCCTCTCCCACTTAGTAATTTATGTCGAGGAATTTTACTAGCACAACCACACAACCAAACACATAACCAATATATGAAAAATACAGAAAACCTAGATTTTCCAACTTTCATGGCCCTTGGTCTCTAATGTGCCTCCAGTCGTGTCGTCACTTCGTCCGCTCCTCCCTCCCTTCTGCGCAAGCTACCTTGAGGGATCTTCGAGCTGAAATGACTAGCTAATTATTTACATCATCGATCCTATACTCCACAAGGGAGTGTACATGAAAACTAGAACGAAAGTAAAATAAATAGTTCGGCTAAACATGTGTCGTATTTATTTACAAAAATTAAATACCTAGCCTCGTCAACCTCGAGGATTAATTAATTACAATAATTTACACAACCATCACACACATCAATTATTTGACCATGATAAGTTGGAATCTAGTGCCTACAATACAGAGTTAGACTACGCATATCCACATATCATCCAGCAAAATAAAATGTATGAAAATGTAAAAATTAATCAATTCTTAAACACACAAAGCCGGAAACCTCAGCTCTGATACCAATTGTTAGGTATGGCTTAGCGGGTTTCCTAAGCGAATACTTGGTCGATCCGAGAGACCTCTCCATGTCTATAGATTAAAAATTAATCCAAATGGAGACCCGCCTCCCAACGACCATCTCGTGCTGTATCGAACAATCCAAATTACAATTCGGCCAATTACAAAAATCGGCCTTGTAATTTGCTTGACCGTTCGACCGCGGAAAAGGCGACGAGTGGATCGCCGGCTTTTATGTTTATGGTTGGGGTCCAGTTAGTAAATTATTCGCTATGATACCAAATCAAAATAATAAACTAACTAACATGAAATGACAAGGCAAACATAACGTGACACATAATTATACAAGGAGCTTGGGAAAGAGTTATACCTTCCCGATCACCTCACGGTCTTTTACCTTATGTCCCTCCCTTCTCGGACGTCGTGTGGGCGACGATCTACCAAGAACTGAGATCGCCGAGGCCTCCAAAAAAAATCCCTTCTTCCATGTCGATCAAACCCTAGTCTCTAGGGTTTACCCGTTGGCACCTTCTCTCCTACTCCTTGCACCACTGGCCACCGGAAGCCTCCAAGCTCCCACCAGCCACAAGGAAGATCAAGAGAAGAGGATGAAGAAGAGAATGGAAGAGAGAAATAGATTTCTCTCCCACCCAAACCTGGTTGAAACCTTCCCTTCCCCTCAGCTTGTGGCACCGCCGCAACCTCTACTTGCGCCGCCCTCCATCGCCCGCCGACCGGCCCTCTCTCACCGCGAAGCACCACAAAAGGAAGAGGAGGTCCCTCCCTTGTCTATGTGGTCTTTAGCCGAGTGATGGTGGTGGAAGGAGGAAGAAAGGAAGAGGAGATGACCTCCTCTTCCTTGCGCCGACCACGAGCCCTAGGAGAGAGAAGAGGAGAAAAGAAAAAGACTTGGGTTGTGATCAAATTGATTAAGCCTTGGTTTCTTGATCTCATAGGGTATTTATAGGGCTAAGGTAGGGACCAAGAGGAGGAGTTGGATCTTGGCCCACCAATGAATCTAAACCCCATCCATTAATTAAGATCCATTCCACTAAAGGATCTTAATTGAACTTCGTCACCAACCCCATATTTTCATATGGGCTCAACATATTATGAGTCATCCATCCCCCATGTTTAAGATCTCGAATGCTCGATAATTATTTTAAATTACTGACAAAAATTAATTAACTTCTGGGTCCTTGACTAGTACCACTCAACCTTATCATCATGCCGGATCAAATCCACCTGTAGGGTTTAGCATGATGAACCTTTTGAGCTCATCAAGGGGGCATCATCAACCCTACTCACCAGGACACGGATTCCATCAATAATCAACAACACATTATATTATTAATATTATCTCCCATCTTACCGGGCCTATTGATCTAACAGAATAGATCTCGCCTATTGGTAAATCAAAAAAATAATAATTAATAATATATGCCCGTTATTATATCGGGATTAAGGGATCGTACTCCATAATAAAGTCTTGAGGTCCTATCCAATTATCGAGTCAGTACAAATTGGATAACTTCGGGTTTTGGTCCTGCTCAATGTACTCAAAGCACACTAGTGTAATTCTATGGTCAAGACCAACCACACCTAATTACACTACAACCATTCCGATGGTTTGTCCAATTCCATCTTGGTTGTGAGCCTATACTTATACTAGGCAAGGGACTGATAACATGATCTTCCGTGTAACACCATACACCATGTTATCTACAATACGTAGTAAAGGACTTCATGCATGTACTAATATAAACAGACACCTAGTGTAGTTGTGATTCTCTTTTCAAAATGAAGATGCTCATATAAAGAAATCATGTCTTTCAGTATACACATCTTACAAAAAGGACAAGGAATTATATGTTAGTTTACCAGGCAGATCATTTGCTCCCTGTGGGTTACACGGATTCTGATTTCTAATCAGATAGGGATAACAGTAAGTCTACCTCGGGTTATGTGTTTACTTTGGGAGGTGAAGCCATAGTATAGAGGAGTATTAAGCAGAAATGTGTTGTGGATTCCACCATGGAAGCCGAGTATATGGCAGCCTCTGAGGCAGCTAAAGAAGTTGTATGGCTCAAGAACTTCTTAATGGACTTAGAGGTGATTCCTGGTTTGCCCAGAGCTCTCACAATTTATTGTGATAACAGTGGTACAATAGCAAACTCGAAGGAACCACGAGTCCATAAGGCAAATAAACACATTGAGCGCAAGTACCACCTGATAAGAGACATCGTAAAGCGAGGAGAAGTTGTTGTCACCAAGATTGCATCAGCGGATAACCTGACAGATCCTTTCACTAAGGCCCTTCCAGCGAATGCTTATGATAGGCATGTTGAGGGGATGAGAATCAGATGTATGACAGTTTGATGATAGCAAAGTCTTTTAGTATAAGTGGGAGATTGTTAGGATGTATATTATAAGCCTAGCTTTTGTATGAACATCTATTTTGCAATAAGAATCACAGTGGTCATGGTTGCATTTTATATTTGTTATATATATGTGCAAATTGTCTGTTACTTTACATTATAGATAACATGGTGTGTGGTACCACACAGAAGATCATGTTATCAATTCCTTGTAAAGTATAATTAGTGGCTCACAACCGAGATGGATTTGGACAAACTATTGGAATGGTTGTAGTGTAATTTGGTATTAATCTATCTTGACTATAGAATTGCACTAGTACACTTTGTGTGTATTGAGCATGACCGATTTGAGGTTGTTTGATTTATACTGACTATATAATCGAACAAGACCTCGGTTATTATGATGTACATGCTCTTAATCTCGATATAATAATGGACACGTATAATTAATATTTATTTCTTTAATTTACCAATGGGTGAGATTTATTCGTTAAATCAATATACTCGGTAAATTAGAAAATAATATTATTTATATGGTGTGTCGTTGATTATAGAAGGAAATCATATCCTAATTATTTAGGATGATGATGTCCCCTTAAGGAGCTCATAATAATTATCATGTAAATTCTGCAAGTGGACTTGGTCCGACATGATAATAAGGCTGAGTGGTACTACTCATGGAGTTAGATATTAATTAATTAAATTATTTATAATTTAATTAATTAATGGGCATGCGATATTCTAAACACAGGGAGATTATGTATACATAATATGGTGGAGCCCGTATTTAATTATGAGGTTGGTGCAGTAGTTCAATAATAACTCATTAGTGGAGCGGGTTATTATTAACGGGTCGGGTTTAGGATCCGTTAGGAGACCAAAATAACTTCTCCTCATGGTCCCTATTGTAGCCTATATATACCTCTTAAAGCCATGAAACCATGAAAAAGAACTTAACCCTAAGCCTCTCTTTTCTCTCCCTCTCTCCCTTCTCTCTCCTAGGGTTGTGGCACCGCAAGACTTCCCTTAGAGGTGGCTGGCGACAACAAGGAAGCAAGGGAGGAAGGTTAGACTTCTTTTTCATTTCCATCTCTTCTCTCCTCTCCTTCTTGGCGTGTGTGAGCTTGAAGAGGAGGAGGGTTTGGCCGGTGCATCCATAGAAGAAGGTTCTTCTTCTATCTTGGCCGGCAACATCAACAAGGAAGAAGAAGGCTTGGTCGGTGGTGTAAAGGAGAGCTCTCTCCTTTTATTTGTGGTAGGCGCAAGCAAGAGAAGGAAGAAGGTGGTCTTTGGTGGCTTTCGTTTCTTGGAAGACCATCGCACACACGACGTCCAAGAAGAGGATAGGAATACGATAGAAGATCAAGAGGTATAAATCTTGTTCTTGTTTCCTTATTGTATTCATGCTTGTGTACATGGACCCCGAAGATAAACACAAGAACCACGATCCAATCTCATCTATTCCACGATTAATCGATAAAAGGAGTTAAATTGCTTGAACAACAACTTTGTTCAAGTGATCACTCAATCGAATAGCACGATGATGAAGTAGGTCGTTCGGAAAGTTTTCTTTCCATCCGGATTTGTTCTAATCAATAGAATTTTAATCCGAGGACATGGAGAGGAATCCTAACCGAACGAAACCAACATTATAGTCTACCCTGTTACGAGTGACATTTGACGATACCAAAGTACATAACTCCTTATATAGGGAACTATAGTGACTTCAGATCTAAGGACTATTTATACTAATAATCACATGAGAAAGTTTATGACACTCATATGACAATCTATGAAATATTCTCATGGTGGGTCAATTCAGTACACATTCTCTAATGTATACCCATGTATCAACTTGATATCATATATCCATGACTTGTGAGCTCAAGTCATCAATTGACCTACATATAGTCTCTGTGCATTAATATTGTCCTTGAATATTAACGCTTGACTAGAAATGATTTAGTATAGTGAGATATTTTCAAAATAGAGAATCCTAATTTGTTTTGTGAGATATTTTCAATTTTATCTTTAAATTTTGGTTTGAATTCTATGATTTGTTTTGACGCTTGATTTAGATTCAAGTTTACCAATCAGTCAATTAAAAGAATATTTAAAAAATTAGCTTTCAGTCTATGGCAAGGTATACAGATCTTCTTGAGTATCAAAGCAACAACCACTTCTACACAAAGCCATTTTAAGAAATTATACTTTTATGTTTTCCTTTTTAATAAATCTTAGTCTAACTAGTCTAGAATGTGGCGAGGTAATTTCAGCTAGTTCCACCTGGTTAAATAGACTAAATAGGATACTCCTTACCTTACCTGACTTCTTAGACAGACTTTCCTAACGTACTATCATCTTGCCCCACTCTGATACTAGGTCGAGCAAGTTTTAATCAAGTCTAGGTCCATAACTAGCAATTTCTATTATAAGTATGACAATTTGTAGGAAATAAATAAACAATCAATAAAGCAATCAGTTAAACATGAATCATCTAACAATAAAGATGGTTTTTTACTGGGCCCCCCTGAATCGTAACCTCATATGTTCTATCTAGGTGATGAATCTAACTTTTGGAGATACAATAGTGATTTGGTCCAACTTAATTAGTTAAACTTGTCTTGGAGACTCATGCTTGGACTCAGGTACTATTACAGTTCATGAGTGAAATATATGACTTATATTGTGAATTGGTTTTAAACCCAAGTTCGGATTGGTTGTAAATGACTTTTTATTTTCCAAGAATCATATCAAAATTATTAGAACCCAAGGTAAACCTTTCTAAGATTCTCTTAGATCTTTAACTTGAGTTCTCAAGGAGGAATTCTCTTCCTCAGTTGCTGAACTTGAGTTGAGATTCCACCCTGAACTGTCTTAGTTAAGAAACTTAGGTTAGCTTCCTCCTTAAAGGCTTTGATCTCCTTTTGGAGAGACTTGACCTGAACGTTGGACTTAGCCAACTTGTAAGATAGGCAGGATATAGGATCGTAAATCTCATTTTCGAAATAACCACTTACAGTGAGTTCCCCCTTTTTGGAGATAGATATTGATCCGTGGCTTCTTTCTAGCTCATCATCAGACTTGGACTCTGACTTGGTGTCATCTTGGGCAGTCAAGGTGAGGAGGTTTGATTGGGCCAGGTCTTCCTCTTCTGATTCCTCAGAGGAAGATTCATCCCACGTAGTCTAAAGTGCCTTCTTTTGCCTTTGGTTCTTTAACTCCTTCAAGTTAGGGCACTCAGATTTGAAGTGTCCTTCTTGTTGCACCATAATAGATCACTTCTGATTTGTTCTTTTGACTCATACTTGGTTCAGCCAGAGTTCCTTTGATTGGACCATTTTTTTTCTTCCTGAGAGATTTTCACTTTTTGTATTTTTCTAAACTAGATTGACTAATTCGGTGTAGTCAACATCTTCTCCAGAATCTGAGTTAGTTTTGGATTCGGGTTCAAGTTATGACTTTTTCTTCATCTTGAGTTTACCTACAATCAAAGCAATACTTTTCTCGAAAGGTTGTGTGTTAATCTGCTCGTGTAACTCAAATTTAGAAAATAACAAATCAAGTTTTATTAAAGAAAGGTCCTTGAAAACTCTATAGACATCTACCATTGATGCGCCCATAGGGTATTCTTCGGAAAAGCATTTAGTTTTTACCTTATCATATCATGGTTCTCCACTTTCTAGCCAATCGCGTAGAGTCTGTTGAACAAATCCTGGATGTGTGCGTGGAGCTGGATGGTTATTTTTCCTTCCTGCATTTTCATGTTATAGAGCTCATTGAAATAAAGGTTGTATTTGCTTATCTTAGTATCAGAGGTTTCCTCATGTAGTTTTATCAACTTGTTCCATAACTCTTTCATGTTGTTGAAGGAGCCAACGTGGTTGCGTTCCTCCTTGGTAATGCTGCATTGGAGAATCTGGGTTGCCTTGGCGTTTGCTTCTATCTTCTTTTTCAATGCATTGTCCTAGTTCTCGTATTCCATGATCTCTCCATCTTGATCACGAGGTATCACCAAGCCGCTGCTAATGATAATCCACATGTTCACCTGAGTTTTCAGATAAACCTCCATTCGACTCTTCCAATAGCTAAAGTCTTCTCTAGAGAAATAAGGAAGATGAGTAGTACTGTAGCCTTCTTGTTGGGTCAAGGATAAAGTAATAATCTTGCAATGACAAAAATGAAAAATACAAGCACCAAGACTTTGTCTTGGATTATTAGTGCATGATGAAATAAAAGGAAAGGAAATCTCAAGTGGTATTTCACCAACTTTGAGTTACAAAAAAACCACAAATGCGAAAATTATCAAAAGGCGGTGATAATATTGCTTTTGATTGATTCAAAAGGCACAAAATTGAAAATGAACAAACACTCCTCGAATGGTGGATTCACCAATTCTGAACGACTCCGCTTTGATACCAATTATAGGATCAAGGAGAGTGATAGAAAGGGGGTGAATAGCGCTCTTTAAAAATTCAAATTTGAACTTAGAAAATAATGAGTACGTAGCGAAAATAAATAAGGAAAAAGAACACGGCTAACATCTTTTCTTTTTACTTGGTTTGGAGTTTGTGACAACTCCTACTCCAAGGCTCTCATGGTCATTGACTATTTACCTTGGGCAATCCACTATTAGTTTGAAATGAGTAAAAAATATGGAATGTTTTTAAGTACAAAACAAATTAACAAGCATACCGATAACTTTAGAAAATGAAGACCAAGTGAGTTGTTGTCAGAGCAGTATTTCAGCGTCATCGATCAGCTTTGGGTGTAGCACACAAGAGAAAAAATTGTAAGGAAATTGATTCTGAATGCTGAGGTTGAACCCCCTTATAAAGGGTAATACGGGCACCTATATGACCATCCCGGTCACCCCCATGCCACCGATTTGGCTGCAGATCGTCGAGACTTCATCCCAAAATTTATCCTTCCTGGGCACTTGGGAGGTAATGTGGATCGACGAACCCACGTGTGCTATGTCAGTCGACCACGACTCACTAAAGAGGGTCCCAAGCATCTGAGTCCCATTCGGGCGCTGGAGCTCCATACGCTTGAGTTCAACCCAGACACCTGAGCCCTGAAGACTTAGCCTCTTTAGCTTTCTTCTTTAGTTGCAAAACAACATTAGAATAAAACTAAAGACAGATAAATATGAAAGCATGTGTTTCTGACAGCTTGTCCAGTCCTGACTTTTAGGTTTCAACTGAAATTTTAGGTCGAATCGACACCTATTATTTCCTTTTTCGGGGAATGCAACCTCACCTACTTATCTCATGAAAAATTATCTTTTGCCAACCCCTGGTTGGACTTTTGCTCAGTCTCCGATCTTGACTATGGACCTTACGACGTTCGATTCTCGATCCGTCTCAATTCCTGTCCGTTGTTCTCGATTAGCCAAGTCTTTTGTCTAATCCTCCAAATCAAGACTTCAATACCCATCTCTCGACCAGAATTTAGTGCTTAATTGTCCGCACCAATACTTATTGCCTAGCCCTCAGTTAGCTCTTAGTGTCTAATCCTGCGAATCAGAATTTAATACATAATTCAACTAGGACTTTCTTATATATTTAAGATAATATGTTATATCTTAAGTAACACTTAATTTTGAATTTTTTTTTCAATATCAAAATAAAATTCGACCAAATACTTAACACTAGCAAATTCTTGTCTCTTCTCTTTGCACGGATAGCATAGGGAACACGCGATATGTCCCGCCCGAAACCTCCACTCCCTTTGTACTCTCTTTGTCACCGTCGACCTTGCCCCCACGGGCTTAGCTAAGTTGGTAAGGGGATGGTGTGCACTCAACAAGGTCTGGGGGTCGATTCGCGGGTGGTGACAGGAATAAATCCCTGCACTCCGTGGGCAAAATTTCGACCCTCCACCTACCCCTTGCCGCTTAGTCAGCGTGATTTATTTCCTTCGTGTTAGCTATGAGGCCGGCTGACGGGCCCCGGGACTAGGATAATAGTCTTTGTCACCGTCGACCATCTTCTTAACACCAAGGTCGGCGATGGCCTTCTCCACCACATCATCCGCCCCTCTCACTTTTCCAAAAGTGAGTGCAGATCTGATTTCGATGCACAAAGCACTCAAGCCACCCTCTTCCATCATCTCATCGGTGCCTCTCCATCTCCTCACCGACGCCCTTAACCCACACCAAAGGCAAGGGGTTTCCCTACCTAATCCGCATCAATATCTGACCACCATCTTCCCTCCATCTGCAGAAGTGGGGAAGGAGTTTCCCCTCCGTACTAGCCAACAACTTCCCCTCTGGCGATTCTAACACCAGCTACCATCCTCACGTCCTTGGGGTTTCCCTCGGATGTGAACACAACACCGTCCCACAACTCCAGCAGCATCTAGATCAGCCATTCATCCTCTTTGATCAGCCACAACTACTATTCCCATCGATCAGCCCTTCATCTCCTCTGTAGTGGCTCTGATCAGTCCCTTCCTCATCCAAACAACAACCCTCTATTGATGTGTTTGTTTGAATTCATCTTGTGTTAAGTTGTTTCATATATTTGTTTGTTGATTGTTGATGGTTGATATTGAATATTTGTATTAAACATGATTTCCCACATTAAGGTTGAATGCACTTCGGTTAATACAATTCATGCTCGCAAGTTTTTGGATGAAATATTTCTTCTAGTAGTTTGGTTTTATTTGATGCATTGAGTTAGTTTAATTTATTGCAATGCTAATTATGGTTGAATGTTTAAGTTTGTGTTGTTCATTTGAATGAAATTAGGTTAGATTAGATTTTGTAGAATGCTTAGTTTCATTAAATACTTGCTTTATGTTCTCTTTCATTCTTCACAATTGTAATTAGTTAATGTAGTTTTTTTATTTCCTGCATTGCTTTTCATGTATTAGGTTTAGTTTTGATTTCAATTCATAGCTTTTGCTTGAAGTCATGTGTTGGCACTCCGATTCAATACTTAATAGTCTCTTTCTAATCGGCGGCTGAAACTTCATTTAAGAAACAAGATTTTAGACTTTGGTCTTAAACATGTAATTTTGAAATGAAAAACATACTTGGATCACCCCGTCCTTAGCATGGTTTCATTTAGTTATTATTTGTTTTAGGATCATGTCTTAGTTTGTAAAGTTGGTAAGCTATTTTCTGTGTTTTGGTTTAACCTGCATTATTTTTTGGATTTCCTTCTTACATGTTAGGAAATTTGAAGAGCTTGATAATCAAAGGCAATTTACTAGGATCTGCAATAAGGTTCTAGCCACATGAAATTCTTATCGAGACATAGAACTAAAACAAATCTAAGTTTTTTCTAGTTGTAATATTGTTAACCTTATTTTTGTTTTGATATGTGAAATTTATTGATTACTCTGATTAATTAAGTACAGTTATAGATGTAAGAACTTCGACTAAGGTATTTGTATTGTGTGGGATATACAGGGATTCCTACAAGAGAATGATGTATGTAGACATATTTGGTTACGTCAAGACAAAGCTTTCAAATGATGCTCTTAGAACATGCATCCATGGGTAAGCTTGTATTTTTTTCCCCTATAAATTTGTTCACCCTTAGCTTCATCAATAACTTTATATATCTAATACAAATACCTTGGTAAATATTAAATACCATCAATAACTTCATTGATTATTTGAGTATTTGATTGTATTCTAGGTTCTTTTGGTCGTATATCTAATCTTGTATCAGATTTCTTGCTATATTTATTATCTTAAAAAAATTCTAGAGTCCTAGATAGTTGATGTGCATATTTTAGAGAATAAAAAAACATCTGATTTTACTCCAAATATTCATTTATGAAGGAGTATTACTATTGTCACTATTTTTCTTTTTTTAAAAAACTCATGTATTCTTTTTTTTTTTGAATGGGTACTGATCCCGACCCAGCTTGCGTGTAGCTTGGCTGGCTAGCCTGACACCCCGTCAGAGGGCCCCACGGGCCTAGCAAGCTAAGTCACCTGAGTCGATAGCCGGGCGACCCAACTTGTTTTATGGAGGCACGCTAAGAGGTCGGCCCCGGCCAAGGGGCCGACCGCCCAGACGGCAAAGGCCCGAGTCCGAGAACTCCTGAACTGGAGAACCCCGAGCCTTCAACCACCTTGCCCCCGACCCAGTTTCACTCGGATCATCTGACCGGCAACCCGCCTCAAGGTCTGCCCTCCTCTTTCCGACACCTGCTCCCTGACGTTGTACTAGCAACCGTGGTACGAGGGTTAGCGCAGACCTTATCAAGTTATAGCACACAACGGCTATCCCATCGGCTCTGTACTCACCTGGCGCACTGGGACACCCTGCACCACACTCCCTCTTTCTGTGTTAGGCTAAGCAGCGCATTCGACGCCATACTGTGAGTTGACAACGCCCATGCCCCCGCCGCATTCAAGTACGAAAAGACGGTTGGCAAATGCAAGAGTTGCCAGCTCCCTCGGCTATATAAGCCCCTCCGCTTGCCGTTCCGTAGGTACGCGCGCGCAAGTGCTTGCTACCATTTTGCTGCTCTACTGCTTTCCATTTTTACTCTTGCGGAGACTGACTTGGCCGTCGAAGGGCCTTGCCGGGGACTTTTCCTGGTGGGTTGCTAACGATCATTTTTTTGCAGATTGGAGCCAGCCTCAGCAGCTCGCGACCTTCGGGAGACCACGTTACTCTTGGGAGACCACCTCACTTCGCGACAGGATCATATTTGGCGCTAGAAGGATGGACAATTCAGCCTGATCGGAAGTGCACGATGGAAGAGCCCAACCAAGTAATGGTGACTGTCATGCCCGAGGAGTACGAGCTCTTGATGGTTGCTCGAGCTCAGAAAACCCCTCAGAGGCCTTCACAGGCCGGCAGCCCGACTATCCGATTCCCCGAGCCATCGACACACGACCACTCGGGAGGTCGGGGGAAGGCTGCCCGACCCGAAGGGGGCTTGACCCCCTTCCCTGCCGCCTGCTACCAAGGTCACGACGATGGGGCTGATTTCGCGCCAGCCGAGGCGTCTACGTCTAGCCAGGCGCATAGGTCGCGTCCTGACAAGGGGAAAGCCCCTTCTCTTCCCGGATCCTGGAAGATCTAGTCCCTACGCATCTCCGGTTCTTCACCATACCCGAGTATGCTGGAGCCACCGACCTAGAGGAGCATCTGATGAAGTTCGAAAGTGCTGTTGGGACCGGGTGCATGTTGACAAGGATACGGGTTCGTAAAATTTTAAATTTTTACGTGCAGCGGAAGAATTAGCATAAAATAATTTCTTAAATTATTTTAACCACGTATCTAGCATACAACCTTATGATGTGTGGACATGATCATAAATTAAAACTTTGCGGAAAAGTAAACTAATTTACTTGGAAGCTCCGCCTCTATTCGCGTCCACGCCAAGTTCTCTTCGGGATGACTTTACAAAGCTACGAGTTTTGTGCCGACGAGAACTACTAGATTCTCTAAAGGCACAACTAGAAGATTAAGAGAGAAGAAAGGAAACTAACCACCAAGAGACGGAATCTAAATTTCGAGAAGGAAGGAGATGTGATCCGCTTGTTCTTCTCCGAGGTCGTCTTGGTGGATGAAGCTCACGCCCACCTTGGGAGTTGCGCCGGCCCTAGGGGAGGAGAGAGAGCCGGCCCTAGAGAGAGAGAGGCGTGTAGAGAGAGAGAGAGCAACTAATCTCTTGATTAATTGATTAGGAATTCAAGGCTTGCCTTTGGTTCCATATATAGTTGCTTCTCCCTTGCCAAGTCTCTCTCTTAACGGAATTAACGGAATTAATTTTCATAAGAAATTTATCTTATAATCTTTCTTATGAATAATTCCGTTATGCATAGTTTTATTATAACTAACTTTATAATAAAACAAATACTTCTCTCCTTTAATTATGGAATAAATTTTATAAGAAATTTATAAACTTTCTTATTATGAAAAAATCAATTCATAATTGATTTTATAAAATTAAAATAAACCATTCCATGGATCATTTTAATTTCCATAAAAAGAATAAATTTCTATAAATTTATTTATATAAATTTCTTTATACAAATTTATTTATCCATAATTTATAAAACAAATCGCGCTAGATTTATTTTATTAATTAAACCAAATAAATTGGTTTATTCCCCTTGTTGAGGCCGGCCAAACCAAAGGGGGTTAACACCCTCTTTGGCCGGCCAAACCGAGCCGAACCGATCGCGAATTAAATTCATTTAATTCGCCCAATAAGCCTTCAAAAGACTTAGCCATTTTAAGTTTCCGTTGCGCCTCTGATTAACTCAGATTCGACTTATTTCTCTTAATTGGAAAATCCAATTTTCAACTCGTTTTAAATCCCTCGGATTACTCGTAGTGCGTGTGACTAAATAGACTTTCGATTTATGTTGGCCGTCTATAATTAACCAATTATAGAACGGTCATGAGTGGCACCTAGTAGTACATCATGACCCCCAATTAATCGAAAGATCAACGGTTTAACCTCAGAAGTAATTCCGAAACCCTTCAGCAGCTCTAATGAATCGTGCCTCATTCCCTTCACCATCTTATACCCACTTGGTTCAGGACACGGTCTATTTGTGTCAGTCCCCACTAGGCTAACTACGTCACACCTAGCCCAAGTAGTGTCTTTCTCGTCCTTTGGATTTCTAATTACTCTCATGTATTTAAGAGACTCGCACTCTAAACATGATATGCTCTGGCCAGAGGCTTTGAGTAACAATCCGACGATAGGCCTGGGTATACATCTCCTCGCAAGGAGTGGTGAATCCTTTGTAGGCTGCTCAAACATCTTCGGGCACTTCGACTTATACCCAATCATCCTGGGTTCACACTTCCTAGGAGATGCTTGCTTAAGATGTTAAAGTATAAGTCTCCATGACCAAGATGACTTGAACATCGCAAGTCAAAGGAACATCGCACTTAAGCTGCAGTAAGAACTTCATTGACATATCTATATAGATTACCATATGAAGTTTTACAGCTAGTCACTCCAATGAACTAGTTCCCCTAACTAGCATCCATGTTTATCTCCGGACATCCCAATGTCACCAGCTAGTGAGAATCAGCTGATTAGAGAATAACCCATGCTAGTCTCAACAGAATTGATAATGTCCGTTTTTATCAATTCATCGACTAGGGATACTTTCAATACTTCACAATTGCACATTTAGAGATAATCACTAGTTGTGATCCCATCACAAATTCTCTTATGCTGTGAATTGTATTGCGGACATTCAGTAGATGAGTTTAAGATCCCAATCAAATACACAAACATGTATACTCAAATAGTGAATTATCATTTATTAAAATAAATATTTACAATCATAAGGCGATTGTCTTAGGACACTTCTCTCATATCACTAACAAGTGCGGCCCTGCTGCACCAGTACCCTGAAGGCGTGAAATGCAGAGCATTTTTGACAACGCTCTCAGGACCCGCTCAACGATGGTTCGGCCAACTCTCCAACGGGTCGATTGCAAGCTTTGGGGAGCTTAGGAGGTCATTCCTCCAACACTTCGCGAGCAGCCGGAGGCACCATAAGACAAGTATCAACTTGTTCGCCCTAAAGCAAGGCCCGAAGGAATCGCTTCGGGCCTACATCAAGAGATTTAATGGAGTGACACTGGACGTGTCGACTGCCACACCCGATGTGCTGATCAGCGCCTTCTCCCAGGGACTGCAGGAGGGAGATTTCTTTCGCTTGCTTATCAGGAAACCGCCAAAAGACTTTGACAGCCTACTAGGGAAGACTATCAAATATATCTTAGATTATCTTCTAAGCATTGAGAAAATTTTTTAAATTTATTTGATGTTGAAATCAAATTTTAAAATTATTTTTTAAAAAAAAATTATTAACATTTAATTCAAAATTAGTTTTCAAAAAGTTAAAAAATTATTTTCTTTGATAATTTTCTGGAAATAAATCTTTCAAAATTCTAACTTGGGAAAAAATTGATTAATTTTTGAATAATAATATATTTTTAAAAATATTTTTCTAAAATTAGACATTATATTTTAAAAATTAATTTTCGATCAAAATTTAAAAAATTGAATTTTCTGGAAACTAGTTATTATGTCATACATGTACTCAAAAAGTTTCAAAAATTTTGGTTGTTGAAATAATTTTTATTATTTCCGTTAACATGTTTTGAAGTTTTTGATGTGATCAAAAGGAGATAAATTGACTTAAGTAAAAGGGTAGGCTTAATTTAAAAAAAAAAATTGGTGCTTACATTGTCATATATTTATTTTGTTTTTTATGTTTGATTACCCTAACTTAACTCGGGTTGATACACATCTAAAATGGGGAGATGTAAGTACCCCAAGTAGATTTTGATGTGGTCAACCAAATCAAGTTAGGTTTTGTTGTGTTTTGATCTCTGTGTCTAAATGTGTAGGAGCTTAGGAGTGCAGGAAGTCGAGCCTGAGATGTGAAAACTCATCCAGATTTAGCCGTTTGTGAACATTGCGTAACGGATAACATTCAAGCCATGTGTCAGGCGTCCTCAAGCACTTGGAGACCCCTATTGTGCCACGTCAGCATTCGGATAGAGTTGACCGGTGCTATAAATAATCCCCCAGAGCTCAGTTCCAATGCAATCCATCAATTATAAACGAAATTCAGTTTAGTTTACTATATTTTTTGAGCTTTTTCATCATGTAAAAAAAAATTAAACTTTAAAAAAAACTTAGTTTTTGAAGACCAAGTTAATTCTGAAATTTTTGAAAATGCTAAGGGGGCGTTTGGTTTGTGTCATTTTTCATTTTCATTTTCCAGAAAATCGCATTTTCTAGTTTTTTGGAAAATGACTTTTTTTCATTCTCCAGTTTTCCAGAAAACGCTATGTTTTTTTCTGGAAAACAAAGCTGGAAAATGCAAACTAAATATGTTTTCCAGAAAACTGCATTTTCTACAGAAAATGAAAATGGAAAACAGACTGGAAAATACAAACCAAACGCCCCCTAAGTGTTTTGAACTCTTTTTCTTTTGAAAACATTTTGAATTTTTCTAACCATTTTGAACTTTTCTTTCGAGTTTGAAAAAAATACTAACCAACTTTGAAAAACACTAAACTTTGAAAACAATTTGAATTTTTCTAATAACTTTGAACTCTTTTCTTTCTTTCTCCCTTTGCTATATATCAAAATTATGTATGTAATGTAAGGGTAAGAACAAAAAAAAAGGACTAAAGTATTCACAATAAAAAAAGGCAAAGTGTATCAGAGCGAGTAATTTTACGCAATAAAAAAAATGTCTAAGTCCAGGCTAAGTCTAAGTCAAGTCTAGGCACCTTTATTTTGAGTCCAAACATGAATAATAATAAAAAAAATAGATTTTAAATATTTAAAAAATAAAGTCAATTCCTTTTAAATACCTGTCTAACCTTTTAGCTACTTACTAACTGTAATAAACAACAGTTTTCACTTGGGTTAGTCAAGTCAATTGTAGTTTATAAATCATCTCAATTAGCGAGAATACTTGACTTGATTAATTTGAATTGTATTAATAACGCTCCCAACTTATGTTGATACACTGATTTTGAAGCATTTAAGTCTAGGACAGTAGTCCTAAGCATCTCATCCCAGTTTAGATTGTTAATCAAGTTAATCATAATGTGTTTGTGAGATGCTGACTTCTAAATCTATATGAGCATGTATATTAGGGTTAAGCCTAAGCTAAGTCTATGTCGAAGAAAGACCCAAATTTTGAAAGGGCTAGTTTTAAAGTCAAATTAAAACTAAGTATCGAAAATAAATTTTGAAAACAAAGTTTTGAAATTGAGATAAAATTTTTAAACCCATTTAAAATCAGAATCAGACTTAAACTTTTAAAAAATAGATAAGAGTTTCGACATTCAAATTCAAATCAAATATTAGAAATTTTACTCTACTAAGCACATACTATGCACAATGTAATCCAAATAAACTGAAGGAAAGGATGAACTAAATATAAGCTAAGGTAAGACAGAAAAAAAATCCAAGTCAGTCAAACCAAAAATCAAGCCATAGTAAGACCAAGACAAGTGATCTGGTCAAACAGTCAGGTGAGTCAAATAACAAAGTCTAGGAAGAAGGGTCGGGGCGCCAAGACTGAAGCAACTACATAAGCTCGGCATGTCGCTCTACTGCCGTCTCGGCCATCTCTGAGTATTGAGCTGCCAACTCCTCTAGTAAAGTCTGGATCTGAGTCCTGAGACGGTGAGACTTAGTCTCGAGACGATGAACCACTGTCTTGAGTAGAGCCAATCTCTGATCTGTCGAGAGTGGAGGAGGCAGTGGTGGATCCTGCTGAGGTGGGTCCTGATCTAATACGACCTCGATCTTTGCAAATGGGATATCTTTGTCCTCCTCGTCATTGACTGGTCCTGCTCCCTACCTCGCTTCCAGCTCAAGACCCCGTCAATATTAACTTCTAACCTAGCTAAGGAAAAGCTTCTAAGTCCTATTTCGTTGCGTTCGGTCAACCGGTTGACCTGACCTCTAAGGACATTGCATCCGAAGCATGCAAAAATCGAGGTCAGAATGTGGAAATAGGGAATGTGTACTCTCCTGTGAGTAGAGATACTAGAGACATAGGTGATGACATGAAAGATGTTAAGCCCTATGTCTATGTCCAAGTGATGAATAAAGGTTTACATAAAAAAAGTATGGAATGACCTTATCATAGCAATGTCCCTAGTGGTGATAGGTAGGGCACAACGAATAAGGACTTGATAGAGAGCGTAGTGTTGGGGTTGAAGCTCTATGGAGCTAAAAGTAGAGATGGTAGGGTTTCTCTCACCCTCAGATAAATAAGTGAAAAGAGTGTCTAGGGTGATGTGAGAGTAAGGGTCAGCAAAAGGACCATCCCTAGATGGATAGTACAAAAAGGTGGAATCAGAATGGCGTAGCTCAAAATGCTGATTGAACAGTTCGGGAGATATGATAAAGTCGATATGCTAGACGTGGTAGAGTAATGAGTATCATCCAATTTGACCAGATTATTAAAAAATTCTGCACATAAGGTCACATCAATAGAGTCGGTGCAGTAAATAAGTTGGTGTAAGTGGTAGTAGTGGATAGCGTCCATAGCAATAGGACAGTAGGTCTCGAAGTTGTTCCTGTGAAGGTAGTGGTAGTCTAGGGATAGATAGGTGCGTTGTTCAAAGATCTAAGGAAGGGAATCTGGGATCTGTACTGGGCAGGGTAGCGGGTCCGGCCCAGGCTATGTGATGTGTACTAATTTAATAGGAACATAGTAATAAGAACAAAGAAATAAATAAAAACAATAAAGGTAGGTTTTAGATTATACCGTCATTGAGGCATGTCGAGAATAAGAAATAATGACCCTAGGAAGTTTGCTTCGTTTCGGCAGGGATTCGGGAGAGAAAACAAGAGAAAGAGGAGGTAAAGGAGGATTCAGGCGCCTCGGTGGATTCCTGTTCGTGCGAATGAAGAAACTTATATAAAGGTCGTCCAGGGTGAGTAGGGTTTGGGTGCCTGAATAGCAGGCGCCTGAGTTGACTAGGACGCCCTGGTTAGCAATACCGGTCCTAGTTTTTCAAAACCAGGGGCGTGTCTCGGGAAGGTACGCGGAGATGCGCGGTAACGGCGTTGTGTTGTGGTCGGGCGCCGGAATCTTTATTTAGGCGTCTGGGTTAAAAAAATAAATTGAAAAAATTTAAGTTGAAAGAAATTTTGAAAAACAAATATTTAAAAAATAAATTTTTAAAAGAAATTTTGAAAAAGAAATATTTGTAAGAAATTTTGAAATTGAAATTTTTGAATGAAATTTTTAAAAGAAATTTTGAAAAGAAAAAAAAATTGAAGGAAAAATGAAAATTTTAAGTTGAGAGAAATTTTGAAGGAGTACGATTAAAGTTTTAATTTTGCAAGCACAAATAATTTCGAAATCTTAATCCATTTTAGTTTGGGCTAACCAACTTAGTAACAAGTTGATTTAGCTATTTCAATTGGTTGTGCTAGATTTACTTTATATCATAAACACTTCACTCATTTCTAAGTAATAAAATAGGGATCCTTATTTGTTTTATGAGATGCTTTTAATTTTATCTTAAAAATAAGGTTAAGTCTAATATATGATTTAACCTTGAGTGAGATTCAGATTTAAGAATTAGTAATTTAAAAATAAATTTTAATATTTGACTTCCAGGTCTTGACGAGACATATGGGTCATCTTTGGCCTTAGCCTTATTAGATCAACAACTCATTCCTAGACAAAGCCGCATAAAGAAATAGTATTTTTAAATTTCTTGCCAAAAACTTTGGTCTAACTAGTCGAGGATGTGGCAAGTTAGCTTCGGCTAGTTTCACCAGACTAAGAAGACC
>JAGFNQ010001092.1:128649-158470 GCA_024364735.1 Boesenbergia rotunda
TGTGGCGAACACACTCTTAGGAACCCAAAACCTATTGGTGCTCCTTGGGTGTTCTAGGTATTCACTAGGGATGACTTCCCTTGATACCTTCTTAAAGACTTTCTTAGGCTTCTCCGAAGCCTTAGTTACCTTTGTCTTGTCCTGGTCAACTCTAGGGATGGCTTCCCTTGCAACCTTGACATGACTCCTAGACCTAGATTTAGTTCCATATTTATATGGAACTCTATGATAGGATGGACCATCATCCTTAGTCTAGGTTTGTACCTCAAACCTTTCTTGCTCCTAGAGGGTCTTTGATTTCCTAAATCTAGGTTTTGCTCCTTAGATCCCTTAAATAGATTTTCTATTCTTTTGAGGGATTTTTCTAATTTATCAAGTTTTGACCTCAAAACTTGATTTTCAATCATTACCTCCTCAAGGCTTGGTTTTCTAATATAGCCTTGGTAATTTTTCTTTTTGGCCTTGGATTGGGTAGGTCTATCCTTAGATGATCTAAAATCTTTTCTATCCTTGGTTGTGGAAGACCTAGCATGAAAGGCTCTATATTTTTCCTTTGATTTCTCATACCTCCTATTTTCATGATAAATAGCATTGAAATGATAATAATTATTTCTAGCATGCATATTATCATGATTTAAATAAGTACCATTACCTAATGGTACCTTAGTATTATTCTTGGAGGCTCCCCCTTGACTTGAGCTCCTCCTTTTAGCCTTGGTCGGATTCTTCCCTTTTGGACATTGATTTCGATAATGTCCCTTTTCTTTGCATGAGAATTGAGAAGCACACAATGTGCTTCTTATCCTTCTTTGTCACTGGGTCGACCTCCTTTGCCTTCTCCTTGGTCTTGGGTGCCATTTGCACCTTCTTCTTGACCAATTTTGGACACTTACTCTTGTAGTGTCGTCTTTCCCTACACTCAAAACAAATGATGTGATCTTTATTTTTACAAATTGAAATGTTTATACCTTTGCTTGTAGGGGTGGCACATGACTCTTCACTCGATCCAGAAGTAGATACTTCTTCTTTTTCCGGAGTCAATGACCTTTGCTCCCCCTCAATCCTAGAGGTGGAGACTTCTTCTTCTTCTCCATTGACCTCGGATGATGATGTTGAAACCTTTTCTTGTTCCGGCGTCAATGTCAAATTTTGCTCCTCTTCAACCCTTGAGATGGAGGCTTCTTGAGCTTCATCTTCAGATGTTGAGCACCTCTCAACTTCCGAGTCCTCTTTACTTGATGAATTTTCCTCTTCGAATTTGTCTTGATTTGGTAGAGTGGAGGGAACTTCATGAAGTATTGCCAATTTGCTCCATAGCTCTTTGCCGTATTGAAATTCTCCAATCTTGTCCAAGATAGTGCTTGGCAAAAGATTGACTAATAGCTTGGTCACTTTGTAGTTGGCCTCGCATCTCTTGATTTGCTCCTCATTCCATTTGCTTTTCTTGAGGAGCTTTCCTTTTGAGTATGTTGGAGCTTCAAAACCCTCCATTAGAGCAAACCATTGCTCTATCTCCATCATGAAATAATTTTCAATCTTTGACTTCCAAAGATTGAAATTTGCCTTGTCGAATGGTGGAGGTGCCCTTGTGTCATAGCCAAACTCCATTTTTGAAGTTGAACCCTTTTGATGATGACTTCTTGAAATTAGGGTTTCTTCCAACTTCTTCTTCTTCCTCTAGCTCTTGCCCTCTTGGTGATGAGTCCAATGAAGAGCAACCTTGCTCTGATACCACTTGTTGGGACCGGTAGACGAGGTAGAGCGGGGGGGGGGGGTGATTAGCTTCGATTAGCTTGTAGAAGATTTGTCGCGGCGGAAGACTTCAAGCAATCGCTAACACAAGGATTTACTTGGTATCCACCCCGGTCGGGTGACTAATCCAAGGATCCACTCTCCTCACACTCTCATACACTATGAAAGTCTCCTTCTTGAGGTGGAGAAACCTCTTACAAGCTTTCACAAAGATACAACAAGAGACAAAGCAAATACAAAAGAAATCTCACAAGATTTACAATAAATAAGCTCACACTTTGCTTTTCTTGTTATCTTCAAGCTTGTGATCGCCTCTAGAACTTTGGAAGTGCAGCAACACTAAGCCCCAAAGCTTCTCTTGAAATGGCGTGGAAGAAGGAAGAAGAGCTGCGGCCAAAACCTGCGCGAAAGACCTTATACCCGACGCCTAGGGTTTGGTAATCGATTACCCAATCGATTACCACGCAGGATTTAGCCGTTCAACGGCTAGTTTTCGAACGGTAATCGATTAGTGAATCGATTACCCGTGCCCTGAATCGATTACCCAATCGATTCAGAGCTTCTCTGTTCTCTCGCGCAAACCTCTGTGATCGATTACCCCAATCGATCAAGAGACACCTTAATCGATTGACCAATCGATTAAGGGAAGGCTGAATCGATTACCCAATCGATTCAGCCACCCTCTGTCCTCTCGCATAACCTCCTTAATCGATCCACTGATCGATTCACCCAATCGATTACCCAATCGATTGAGTCCACCCTAACTTGTTCCCACAAGTCTAGGATCCCCTACCAAGTGTCCGGTCAACCCCGTTGACCAACCTGGATTTCTACTGCCTAGCTCCCAGCTCGGACTTAACCTGGTTCCCAACCAGATTCGCCTAACCCTCGAGTTAGGTCTAGTCTCTCGGTAGACTTCCACCTTGCCAGTATGCGATCTTCCCGATCCATCTGGACATCACCTAGTCCCACTAGGTGTGCCTAGTCCCACTAGGTCTTTTCCGATGCCAGCGTACGATCTCCCCGATCCACCTGGACTTCACCTAGTCCCACTAGGTCTTTTCCCATGCCAGCGTACGATCTCCCCGATCCACCTGGACTTCACCTAGTCCCACTAGGTGTACCTAGTCCCACTAGATCTTTTCCGTTAAGCCTCCAGTCAACCTTGACCCACTTGACATCATACGACATTCAAACATCATTATCAAACATCGAAACATCTAACCTTAAGCTTTCCAAGCTTACCAGATCTAAGCTCACCCGAGCTTAGTCAAACTAGGTCAACCCTGACCTAAACAAGATTGCACCAACACCACATGCTGAGGTTGGTTTTTAGGTAAAACTCCATCTTCAACCTTCAATATGGAAAATCAGTGCCTTCAAAGAGTGGAGGTCGGCTGGTGCTAAACCCTTCTCTTCCCATGACCATCTTTGTTAGCTCTCGGATGTTAAGCCGTTGAAGTAGAGCCCCAAGCTTAGATACCACTTGTTGGAAACGAGATGGCTAGAGAGGGGGGGGGGGTGAATATAGCCAGACACCCACAAGTTGCACTTGAATTTTTCTACGTGATCAGATTAGCAGCAGAAGAAAATGCAGAACAAAGAACAAAGCAGAGAAGGAATCACAAACCAAACAATCGCTAAGACGGCGATGTACAAGGTTCGGGGATAACTTGCCCCTACTCCTTGGCGTGCCCGTAAGGTGGGCGATCCCTTGATCGTTGGCAGATCAAGCCCCGGTGAACCCGGATAAGATAGAGCCTCCTTCTCGGTGGAGAAACCTCTCCACAGATCTCACGGATGATATAATTTGAGCACAAGAGATCACACAAGAAGGAACACTCACAAAGCTCTCACAGGAATGCAACAAGATCGCTTAAGCACAAAGCAACAAAGAGCACGAACACAGCCCAGCCAAACATCCCAAGTTTCTGTCTCGTTCGCCTCCGCTCCTCTGCTTCCAGCTTCGTCACTTAAGCTCCTGCTCAACGTCGCCAGCTCCATCAGCACCACTGACTCACACCCTGACCCACTGACCTCTCTGAGCACTCAGTCCACTGGACACTCCTCCAGCTGAGCCTCCGTCAATTGCCAGCCGCGCCTTCGTTAGTTGCCAGATGCACCAGACGCCGTTGAGACCTGAAAACACAATAGATCCAAACCTGCTCCAAGGAAAGCCTCCCATTGACCCTCCTTGAGTGTTTGAATCACCTGCTATCACCTGCACACTCCAACAGAGGCTTAGCAATGCATATCAAAAAGAAATCAGCAAGTAGCAGAGAATCGGCAGTGAAAACAGACTTCTGACAGCATATTTGAATTAAAGTTCTGCGCCTGATCGGTCACCAGACCGATCAGGAAGGACCCTGATCGGTCAAATCCTAGCTGCGCCTGATCGGTCACCAGACCAATCAGGCTCCAGCCTGATCGGTCACCAGACCAATCAGGCTGAAACTTTAATCAAATCCTAGCTGCGCCTGATCGGTCACCAGACCAATCAGGCTCCTGCCTGATCGGTCACCAGACCAATCAGGCTCCTGCCTGATCGGTCACCAGACCAATCAAGCTTGAGTGAACAGTGATTCTTTAATCAAATCCTAAGTCTCTGATCGGTCACCGGACCGTTCTGGACCTGATTAGCAAGGGAACTCAACTCACTGTTCGCTCCCTGATCGGTCACCAGACCGATCAGGAGCTGTGCAGTGAGTTAAACACACACTCCCTGATCGGTCACCAGATCGATCAGACATCGCTGGATCGGTCACCAGACCTATCCACGAAGGAGCTGCGTGCCAACTCCCTGATCGGTCACCAGACCGATCCAGGGACGCAGACCTAGCCTTCCAAGATAGGATTTCATTCACCTTAGCCCTCCAAGCTAAGGATTTTTCAATCTAACTCTCCAAGTTGGGAATTTGCACCTAACCCTCCAAGTTAGGACTTTTCACCTAGCCCTCCAAGCTAGGACTTTTCACCTAGCCCTCCAAGCTAGGACTTTTCACCTAACCCCTCCGAGTTAGACCTTCACCTAACCTAGCCCTCCAAGCTAGGCACCTGACCCTCCAAGCCAGGACTTTTTCACCTAATTCTCCAAGATGGGAATTTGCACCTAACCCTCCAAGTTAGGACTTTTCACCTAGCCCTCCAAGTTAGGACTTTTCACCTAGCCCTCCAAGCTAGGACTTTTCACCCACCTCTTCCGAATTAGGACTTTTCCAACACCTGGCTTCACTCACCAGGACCCGGCTTCACTCACCGGGATTTCCATCACCTGGCTTCACTCACTGGGATTTCCATCACCTGGTTTCACTCACCAGGACCCGACTTCACTCACCGGGATTTCAATCACCTGGCTTCACTCACCAGGACCCGGCTTCACTCACTGGGATTTCAATCACCTGGCTTCACTCACCAGGACCCGGCTTCACTCACCGGGATTTCAACCTAGCTTCACAAGCTAGGACCTGGCTTCACCCACCAGGGTTTCATTCCCAGTCCCCGACCAGGACTTTAACCCGAATTCGCTCAACCAAACTTAAATCATTGTCAAACACCAAAACAACAACCGGCCCAGACTGCATCAACAATGGACACCTAAAATACTTTCTCCAACCTCATCCCTAACTATTGATAATGGTTTTTCAGAAATCCAGATATGGGAGGTCCATCAGTGGGTTTTGAGCAAAACCCACTGATGGAACTAAACTACACCTATAGCTTTGGGAAAAAATATAAATTTTAGGTTATGGACACCTAAAATACTAAAAAAACCTCATCCCTAACTATTGATAATGGTTTTTCAGAAATCCAGATATGGGAGGTCCATCAGTGGGTTTTGAGCAATACCCACTGATGGAACATAACTAGACCTATGGCTTTGGAAAAAATATAAATTTGAGGTTATGGACACCTAAAATACTAAAAATATAAATTTGAGATTATGGACACCTAAAAGACTTTCTCCAACCTCAACCCTATTTTTTAGTTGGGGCTTTCAGAAATCCAGATATGGGAGGTCCATCAGTGGGTTAAGGGTGGTCCTGAAATAAGAAAGACTTCAGGCCCACGGTGGGCCTGAATTGACTTCATTCAGGCCCACCGTGGGCCTGAAATATTTTTATTTCAGGCCCACCTTGGGCCTGAAATAATGTTATTTCAGGCCCAACGTGGGCCTAAATAAATTTATTTCAGGCCCTCCGAGGATTTGTGAAAAATCATCCGACGGCCTGAAATATTTGAAAAATAACAAAATCCTCTAATCCCTCTAATTTTAGGTTGATTTGTGGAAAATCAGATAAATATTTGATAATTAACGAATTCCTTTTAATTTTTAGATATGTTATATATTTGAAATAAAAAAATATACCAAAGTTATATGTAAAATAACTGAAAACAAAAAGTTACCGTTTAGGGCCTGAATCCTCTATTATCAGGCCCAGCATTAATATAAATTTAAAGGGTCCTTGGGTCCCTAGTGGTAAGCAATCGTCTCCTAGATCCTGATTTGTTGCCATTTGAAGTTAGCGTGCTTACCTCCATTCGAGTTGTGGTGGCCGACATCCTCTTCATCGAACTAGTCGAATGGTACGTAACCTAATTTTTTGTTTTTTTCATTTCAGTGTAGTTTTTGCTTCTGACCTAGGGTTAGCGAGTGTTGACACTCAATGACCGAATTTGAGGAGGCCCTTTACGGATGAAATGTAAGTGTCATTTTTGCGTGTGTCGAATAATTTTTGTTTGATGGTTCCTAAGTTCGGGATGGCTCCAAAAAGATCATCTTCAAAGCAAGCTGCTCGTAAAAATTCAAAGAAACAGCAAGGTCCTGAGGGAAGCCATGGGAAAAAACAACTGACACAAAGAAAAATCAAATTGCCAAGCGAGTATATCAGTTTTGCCAACAGAGGTCGAGCTAAATGAATGAACTGGAAAAGTAGCCTTTGCCATTTCAAAAATTTTATAGATTCTGTTCCACCCACACCAACACAAGAACAATTGCTTCGACAAACACCCTTTTCATGGGTCCTCGACCTCCCCACTAGTTCTTGTGTAAGACCTCATGTTCAAAATATGTTTGATAATTGGGATGAAGAAGAAAAGAGCTTTGTGTTCCATGGGAAAAAACTCAATTTCACAAAGGTTGACCTATCACTTATTCTAGGGCTACCTGACAATGGAGAGGTAATCCAACTTGATTTTAATGAGGCCTCTAGCCCACTGTACAAGGAATATTTTGAAGATTCTAGTTGTTCTGCAAAGCATTTGGAGAAATTGATAACGAAGTCTACATCCAATGACAAGCTGTACTGTCAGATGTATATACTGTATTTTTTTTCCACAGTTCTTTTTTGTGGTACAAGCAGCACACTTGCCATTCCAGCAATGTCATTCATTGATTGCGTTGATGATTTTGACAATCTATCAAACTATAATTGGTGCAATGCTCTGTACAATTTCATGGCTCCTCAGTTGGAAGCCATTGGAAAGGATGTCACATTGAGGCGTACAACACATGTAGGTGATACAAGCCAACCGGCCAAGGCTCCCTTGCTCAAGGGATTTCCAAATATTTTGGCTGTAAGTTAGAGTACATCTGCCTGCTAATATATGATATGATGGATACTAATTGCTGAATATAATCATGTTGCAAGTTTGGGTTACTGAACATATTAGTATTGCTGCTCCTCATCATCCTCATAGATTGCCAAGAATTCTTCGCTGGAATTGGCCTAAGGCTCATGTAGAGAGTATCAAAAGGATGAACGACCGTGTGCCCACAAATTTAATTCTGGTTGATTTAATCCCATTTGATATAGAACTGGATTTAGTACCTCACTACTCTCCTCCAACTGAAGCACTTGAGGTACACAGTGTGGTATTAAAGCAGGCAGCCGAAGGAAGCCAGGCTGCAGAAGATAGACTACAGGCCTTAGAGAAGGAAAGCTGCAATGAATGTATAGAAAAGCAAGAACATATTGATACCTTACAGCAACAATTAAATGTAGCTCTTAAAAGTTTGGAGGATGTGAAAATTGAGTTGGCAACAGCCGTCAGGGACAAGGATCAAATAAATGCTCAGATCCATAGACTACTTTCTGAAAAGGATTCCCTGGTCAAAGAAAAAGATGAAATAATTGCTCAGAAGGAGACAATAATTGCTGATAAGGATTCCCAGCTTAAGGAGAAAATTGATCAGTTCAAAAGAATGATAGTTGATCAAGATAGAATCAAAGATAAGCCTGACGAGACAATCCGACAACTGAGTATACAATTGGAAAGCAAAGGCTCAGATGACCCTCAGCCACTTCCAAAAAAAAATAAAATTAACTCAGGTAAGACCACCCAACGAGGACAAAGAAAAAGAAATTGTTCAGGATGAGGATGAGGATGAGGGAGAGGATGAAGCTGAAGATGAGGAGGCTCCTGCCCCATCAATGTCACAATCTACATCGCAAACAACACAATCTGCAACCTCTACTCAAACAAATTTATCTGATCAACAAGTTGCTAAAGGGAAAGAACTCCAAAAGGTCAAAAGCAACATCTTGAAGAAAGCCAAGGCAATTTTTAAGAAGAATAAAGATGTGGAGATTGCAGAAACATTATTAAAGCTTAGTAAATTAAAGTGAGTTAGTTGCTATTGCGGTTGCATCTATTTGTAAAACAATGATGGTTATTGTCATTCATTAATAAAATTTATTCATTCACTTTTAAATAAGGTGCTTACATTATGTTGATGTAGGTATCAATTGCAACCAGTATGGTCCAATGAGACTGTAACGACCCGGAAAATTCTCTTAATATTTTCTGAAAATATTGAGCATGTCTAGATAATTTTTCGAAGGACCTAGAGGCATTAATACGAACATTGGCCTAGGAAATCCATGTTTTCTCATTTAAATTGAGGAAATCAAGTACTAATGGGCCTTATATGGGCTTCCTAGTACTATGATTATAGGTGGATTTTTAGGAAGAATTAGTATAAATATAAATATGAATTTATTTGGGCACATTAACATGATGATGGGAAAGTATTAGCCTAACGTTCCCTTCTAAATTGAGGAATTTGGTACTAATGGGCTTTAAATGGGCCCAAAAATGGGTATTAATTAGGTAAAATTAATATAAATATAAAAGAATTTTATTTGGAAATATTAGTACAATTATGGGTAATTTTAGGGGGGATTTTCGGAATTTAAGAAAATAAAGTAATAAAATAAATGAAATGAAAATCAAAATAAAAATAAATGTGCATGAGCCAAGGATTGAACCTTGGACCTCTTGTACAACCAAGAATGCTTTAACCAACTCACCTAGCAAGGAATTCTTATGAGTAATTGAAGTGGAGGTTGGTTAAGAGGTAAAAGGAGGTGAAGGGTCATGGAGAGGCTCTTCATTTGCCTCCTTGATGAGTTATAATGAGAGGAGTTTTGGGAGTTACTTCTTCTCTCAATCAATTGCATTACCTCTCCTCTTCATTCCTCATTCTTGCCGAGCACCAAAGGGAGGAGTTCCTTGGAGAAAACTTCACAAGAGGTCTCATCTCTCAAGATCTAAAGTTCCTACAAGGTGACAAGGTCTAGTTGTGGTCAAGAGATACCAAGTCCTCTTCCTTCTCCTCTTTCAAGGTTCGAAAAAAAATCAAGAAATTTAAGGTAAGACTCCCTCACCTGTGGTATAATAGTTACCTATGATTTCCATGATTTTTGGCATGATATATGGGTTAGTTTTCGGATTTAATGTTGAAGGGAAACAAAATCAAGGTTCCTATGTTCAAAGGTTTCGGACAGCATGTTTTAAAGGTCCATAATTATGATAAAAATCATGATAATGTTATTTAGTGTTCCCTTATGATGTTTAGAAGTTAAGTGTAATTTTTGGGAATTTTTGGAGTACCCTAGGACCCCCTAGGGTCTCGGCCAACATGAAAGAAGCAAAACCCAGAACCTTAAGTTCAAGGGTTTCGGCCACTATGTTTTAAATGTCTAGAAATATGTTAAAAATCATGATAATGTTATTTAATATTCCCTTATGATGTTTATAAGTTAAGTATAATTTTTGGGAATTTTTGGAGTACCCTAGGACACTCTAGGGTTTCGGCCAACATGGAAGAGGCAAAACCAAGGTCCCTATGTTTATGGGTTTCGGCCACCATGATTTAAATGTCTATAAATAAGTTAAAAATCATGATAATATTATTTGATGTTCCCTTATGATGTTTAGAAGTTAAGTATAATTTTTGGGAATTTTTGGAGTACCCTAGGACACTCTAGGGTTTCGGCCAACATGGAAGGGGCAAAACCAAGGTCCCTATGTTTATGGGTTTCGGCCACCATGATTTAAATGTCTATAAATATGTTAAAAATCATGATAATGTTATTTGATGTTCCCTTATGATGTTTAGAAGTTAAGTATAATTTTTGGGAATTTGTGGAGTACCCTAGGACACCCAGGGTTTCAGCTAACATGAAAGAAACAAAACTGAGGACCCTGAGTTTAAGGGTTTCGGCCAGCATGTGTTAAAGGTCTATAATTATGATAAAAATCATGATAATGCTATTTAATGTTCCCTTATGATGTGTAGAGGTTAAGTAAAATTTTTGGGAATTTTTGGGGTACCCTAGAGGCCCCATATGGTTCGGCCAACCCCAAGGACCCAAGGGTTAGGGTTGAGTCTTTAACTTCAACTTATGTTTATGTGTTGCCATGATATAAGGATGATGGATGGTGATTGTGTGAATTTTCACATGGCCATGGGACTCCACAAGTTTCGGCCATATAAGGGTTAATAGGGTAAAAGTTAAGATTTATTTCAAGTAAGGGTCCCAATGGCCCTATGGTAAGATGTGATTTATGTTTATGAATGATATGCTATGTTACGAATGATATGCCATGTTTACGAATGATATGCCATGTTTATGAATGATATGCCATGGTTATGCATGATATGCCATGTTTATGAATGATATGCTATGTTATGAATGATATGCCATGTTAGGAATGATATGCCATGTTTATGAATGATATGTCATGTTTAGGAATGATATGCCATGGTTATGCATGATATGCCATGTTTATGAATGATATGCCATGTTATGAATGATATGCCATGTTTACGAATGGTATGCCACGATTATGAATGATATGCCATGGTTATGCATGATATGCCATGTCTATGAATGATATGCCATGTTATGAATGATATGCCATGTTTACGAATGTTATGTCATGGTTATGAATGATATGCCATGGTTATGAATGATATGCCACGTTATGAATGATATGCCATGTATACGAATGTATGCCATGATCTATGAATGATGTGTACATACACCATGTCTATGAATGAATGATGATGAATGGCAAGTATGATGAATGAAAGATGATGCTTATGCCTTTAAGGCATAAATATGCTAAACGGCACGGTCGATGGTCGATGGTACGACGGTCGAGAGGACCGGTAAATGGGCCGGTAGACGGGCCGAGCCGTAACAAGTTATGCTATGATAAGTATGCCATGAATGCCATATGAATGATGAAGCATGAAAAGTATTTTACTTTATGTATGGGCTTGTACCGGACCGAAGTATGGGTCCAAGGGATGGGCACCTTAAGAACGCCCCGGTTTTGGACTACCGTAGCTGTCCACGGTTCTGGCACTACCGGAGCTGTGTAACAGGGATGGGCTCCTTAAGAAGCGCCTCGGTTCGGGGACTACCGATTATGCTGTCCTTACCCTAGTAGGTCGGGGCTAGCTACCTCGGATTTACTAGGGATGCGCGCTATGATGTATGTATGTGGTACAAGCCGGGGACCCCAAATGTTATGATGATGATGTTTAAGCATTTAAAAGTATGTTTTAAAAGTTAAGCATCCTTATGTATATGCATTCCACTCATGCATCCATTCATGTTATGCATTATGCTATGTTGATAAGATGATATGCTTACGTTTCATATTAAGAAGTATGCACGAGAATGAATGATTTATGCCATGAAAGATGCCATGCTACTATGTTTATGATTTATGCCATGAAAGATGCCATGCTACTATGTTTATGATTTATGCCATGAAAGATGCCATGCTACAATGTTTGTGATTTATGCCATGAATTATGCCATGCTTAGAATGTCTACTATGTTTATGAGTTATGCCATGCTTAGAATGTCTACTATGCTTATGTTCATGCCATGCTATGTATACGATAAGTAATGTAAGTTGTTATGTTCAAAGTAGAGCACCAAGTATGTTAATATTTTATGTGCTCATTATGAGATGATGAATGGTTTTGTGAGTAGGAAAGAGTCTTATTAAGCCTGTGTGCTTATAGTCTTATTTCCTTATACCGCAGATCATTCAAGGGGATAACGAGGAAGCAACAGGAGGGCTCGAAGTATGTGTGTGTTGGTGACTTGGCCCATGAAATCGAATGTGTTAACAGTTTATGCTAAGAACTTTATTTTTGCTACCTATATGCTCAAATAGTGACTTATGGAACTTTATGATAAGATGTCCAGTATGATATGATATGAACCTTATGGTATGATGTTAAGCATGTTATGATATGATGATTAAGCATGATGTTCATATGTGAAGTTCCATGTCATTATATTAGGGATGGTAGTAGGGGCGTGTATATGTAAGGCTTAAGTTATTCCGCTGCAGTATGATGTTACATGCCTTAAGTATGTTAGCATAACGCCGCTTTAGGAAAAAAAAAGCGGGCGTTACAGAGACATTTACATTAGATATGCAATCATTTTTGACAATATTTGATTGGAATGACTACACCTCCGGGGATTGCATAAATACTTACTGGACTATTATTGTAAATGAAGCCGAATCCTGTAACTCACCTTACCACCCCTCTATATTCTATGGGGTGGGTTTTGAGGTAAGTAAATTAGCAACTTGGTTTATGTTTATTTTCTAGGATTGAGTCAACTAACACTTCCTTTTTAATAAACATAGGAATTGTTTGAGGTGATACATGCTGTAGCATTTGAACAAACAATTGCTACTGATACAAATAAGCCAATTAGATATATCTTCTGTTCTCTAAATAATGCAGATGATCATTGGCATCTATTGATTATTGACCTGGAGGAAAGTAGTTTCCTTCATTATAATTCTCTCGGCACCACAGAAGGGTACACAGCCAAATATGAAAAAACTGTAAGTTTTCTATTTGATATATAAACCTTTACAAAAACTATGTGATGAGCTAGAATTTTGACTAATGTAATTTCTATGTAGGTGGCGTTTTTAAAAAATTTGAACTGGTCATATTATTTGAATTGGAATAAAGGTTTGCCAGAAATATCGGGGAAAGAGTTTAATCAAATTGTAGTACAAGGACCCACCCAAAGCAGATCGTAAGCTAATGTTTTTTGTTTTTGGTTTAACACTACCTAATCTTTCATGCTTGAATTTATATGCTAACAACACTGACTCATAATGCTTGTTTCAGGTTGGATTGTGCTTTCTTCATCATGCGGTTTGTTGAAAGTATGGTCTTTCAACGATCTACCAATTTTAGCCAAAAAAATGAAACCTTATCGTTTTCAGGTGGGATACAAAATAATGAGAGATAAGTTCTGGAAGCAAAATCTGTAATTTATTTTTTGTTGCTACAATCCATATATGAAAGTGTAATGACAAACATTGTATATTTGTAGTTATAATGTATGTAATTGATATTGAAATCAATGGAGCATTTCTTTCGATCCTTATTTTTTTGTAATCTATAATCTTTAAACTGTAATTGTTGTCGATAATATCAGTAATTTTTTAGGGACTTATTTTGATTTCAGGCCCACGGTGGGCCTGAAATGACATTATTTCAGGCCCAGAGTGGGCCTGAAATGATTTATTTCAGGCCCACACTGGGCTTGAAATGATAGTATTTCAGGCCCAAGATGGGCCTGAAATGATATTATTTCAGGCCCTATCTGGGACTGAAATGGCATTATTTCAGGCCCAACTTGGGCCTGAAATGATTTATTTCAGGCCCACCGTGGGCCTGAAATGATTTATTTCAGGCCCACACTGGGCCTGAAATGCTATCATTTCAGGCCCAAGGTGGGCCTGAAACATATTGTTTCAGGCCCACGCCTCTGGTTGCAAAAAAATTATTTACAGTATGATTAAATATTTATACGCCAATCTTTTAAATAAATGAACATGTTGTGACCACATTTTTAAAAGATAAACAAGAAGGAGAGTACCTAAATACACATTACATACCACAATTGAATTCCATTCACATCAAGACCTCATATTATCAGAATTTGACACATCAGGAGGTTTGTATGATGGACCTAGCATATTTGGATTTTTCAAACCTCATTATCAGTAGTCAGACTTTACCTAATTATTGGTATTTTAGCTAGGATATGCTATTTTTAGTCTCCAAACATAGTCCTAATTATTATCTAAAACTGTGTTGATACAGTATCAGTTGACACACAATAATGATTCAACAAAGCAAAAATCAGAGGGGGTTAAACAACAGATATTCAGAAAATATAGGACTTCAGGACTTCAAGTTCCTGAAATAACATTATTTTGGGTTTACAAATGATACGACTTCAATTCTGATATATTCTGCTTATAACATATGGTAAAATGTATCATAATATTGAAATACTTTTATAAGTCACAACATTAACAACTAGTTCGATGTGAAGATGGATTTCAAACAAGGAGACATGAGTAGAATCAGATTTGAGCTGACAGTTAATATTCTGAGGGACATATTTTGTAAAACTTGAGATAATCTGAATGCTGTATTGGCGATGTAAAAATCCATTGCTGTCGATTGACCTCCATTTGTATGGAAAAATCTCATTATGTGGATGTTGTTATGATTATGTAGATGTTGTTATTCTATATAATATATTGTCAACAAAAACAAAACAATTGGGTGATGTTTATTCAAATCCAGTTGCTGCACTGTTGTGTGCCAAGTGATACGGTCAGATATAATAACTGATAATGCACTGTTGTGTGCCAGTTGCTGCCCTGTTGTGTGTCAAATGATCTATTCTGTCACATCTTGTAGGTAAATATAGAATATTCTGTCACATCTTGAATTTATATGCTAACAACACTGACTCATAATGCTTGTTTCAGGTTGGATTGTGCTTTCTTCATCATGCGGTTTGCTGAAAGTATGGTCTTTCAACGATCTACCAATTTTAGCCAAAAATAAATGAAACCTTATCGTTTTCAGGTGGGATACAAAATAATGAGAGACAAGTTCTGGAAGCAAAATCTGTAATTTTTTTTTAGTTGCTACAATCCATATATGTAAGTGTAATGACAAACATTGTATATTTGTAGTTATAATGTATGTAATTGATAATGAAATCAATGGAGCATTTCTTTCGATCCTTATTTTTTTGTAATCTCTAATCTTTAATCTGTAATTGTTGTCGATAATATCAGTAATATTTAGGGACCTATTTTGATTTCAGGCCCACGATGTGCCTGAAATGACATTATGTCAGGCCCAGAGTGGGCCTGAAATGATTTATTTCAGGCCCACACTGGGCCTGAAATGCTAGTATTTCAGGCCCAAGATGGGCCTGAAATGATATTATTTTAGGCCCTATCTGGGACTGAAATGACATTATTTAAGGCCCAGCGTGGGCCTGAAATGATTTATTTCAGGCCCACACTGGGGCTGAAATGATAGCATTTCAGGCCCAAGGTGGGCCTGAAACATATTGTTTCAGGCCCACACCTCTGGTTGCAAAAAAATTATTTACAGTATGATTAAATATTTATACGCCAATCTTTTAAATAAATGAACATGTTGTGACCACATTTTTAAAAGATAAAAAAGAAGGAGAGTACCTAAATACACATTGCATACCATAATTGAATTCCATTCACATCAAGACCTTATATTATCAGAATTTGACACATCAGGAGGTTTGTATGATGGACCTAGCATATTTAGATTTTTCAAACCTCATTATCAGTAGTCAGACTTTACCTAATTATTGGTATTTTAGCTAGGATATGCTATTTTTCGTCTCCAAACATAGTCCTAATTATTATCTAAAACTGTGTTGATACAGTATCAGTTGGCACACAACAATGATTCAACAAAGCAAAAATCAGAGGGGGTTAAACAACAGATATTCAGAAAACATAGGACTTCAGGACTTCAAGTTCCTGAAATAACATTATTTTGGGTTTACAAATGATACGACTTCAATTCTGATATATTCTGCTTATAACACAAGGTAAAATGTATCATAATATTGAAATACTTTTATAAGTCACAACATTAACAACTAGTTCGATGTGAAGATGGATTTCAAACAAGGAGACATGAGTAGAATCAGATTTGAGCTGACAGTTAATATTCTGAGGGACATGTTTTGTAAAACTTGAGATAATCTGAATGCTGTATTGGCGATGTAAAAATCCATTGCTGTCGATTGACCTCCATTTGTATGGAAAAATCTCATTATGTGGATGTTGTTATTCTATATAATATACTGTCAACAAAAACAAAACAATTGGGTGATGTTTATTCAAATCCAGTTGCTGCTCTGTTGTGTGCCAAGTGATACGGTCAGATATAATAACTGATAATGCACTGTTGTATGCCAGTTGCTGCCCTGTTGTGTGTCAAATGATCTATTCTGTCACATCTTGTAGGTAAATATAGAATATTCTGTCACATCTTGAATTTATATGCTAACAACACTGACTCATAATGCTTGTTTCAGGTTGGATTCTGCTTTCTTCATTATGCGGTTTGCTGAAAGTATGGTCTTTCAACGATCTACCAATTTTAGCCAAAAATAAATGAAACCTTATTGGTTTAGGTGGGATACAAAATAATGAGAGACAAGTTCTGGAAGTAAAATCTGTAATTTTTTTTTAGTTGCTACAATCCATATATGTAAGTGTAATGACAAACATTGTATATTTGTAGTTATAATGTATGTATTTGATAATGAAATCAATGAAGCATTTCTTTCGATCCTTATTTTTTTGTAATCTCTAATCTTTAATCTGTAATTGTTGTCGATAATATCAGTAATTTTTTAGGGACCTATTTTGATTTCAGGCCCACGGTGAGCCTGAAATGACATTATGTCAGGCCCAGAGTGGGCCTGAAATGATTTATTTCAGGCCCACACTAGGCCTGAAATGCTAGTATTTCAGGCCCAAGATGGGCCTGATATGATATTATTTCAGGCCCTATCTGGGACTGAAATGACATTATTTCAGGCCCAGCGTGGGCCTGAAATGATTTATTTCAGGCCCACACTGGGCCTGAAATGCTATCATTTCAGGCCCAAGGTGGGCCTGAAACATATTGTTTCAGGCCCACGCCTCTGGTTGCAAAAAAATTATTTACAGTATGATTAAATATTTATACGCCAATCTTTTAAATAAATGAACATGTTGTGACCACATTTTTAAAAGATAAACAAGAAGGAGAGTACCTAAATACACATTGTATACCACAATTGAATTCCATTCACATCAAGACCTCATATTATCATAATTTGGCACATCATGAGGTTTGTATGATGGACCTAACATATTTGGATTTTTCAAACCTCATTTTCAGTAGTCAGACTTTACCTAATTATTGGTATTTTAGCTAGGATATGCTATTTTTCGTCTCCAAATATAGTCCTAATGATTATCTAAAACTGTGTTGATACAGTATCAGTTGTCACACAACAATGATTCAACAAAGCAAAAATCAGAGGGGGTTAAACAATAGATATTCATAAAACATAGGACTTCAGGACTTCAAGTTCCTGAAATAACATTATTTTGGGTTTACAAATGATACGACTTCAATTCTGATATATTCTGCTTATATTGATTGGACACAAGGTAAAATGTATCATAATATTGAAATACTTCTATAAGTCACAACATTAACAACTAGTTTTTTTTTAAAATACTATACATTCAGTTATCCTCCTTACAAAATAAACACTTCCATCAGAAAATTTCTGCAATACATAAACCAATTAACTCAAGACCTTGGGGCTGGCGGCATTTTACATGTCCTTTTATTATGGCCAAGTTGTTTGCACCGGCTGCATTTAAGTTTCACCTTGCCATTGTGTCTTGACTCAATCTGTGCCTTCTTTCATCTACCAGGCTGCACAAGGCTACGGGGACATCGAACTGTAATGTTGTTTACTCCACTAGGCTAAAACTGCTTGCTTCTACAAGGGTAAATACGATTCATGTAAACCCACTTCCATGTTTCAGAATAAAAATAATGCTCACAATATCGGAGTGTATCGATGTTCCTGTGAATTATTACAGCTATAGCATGTGAGCAAGGGAGTCCTGAAATTTGAAACTCCCCACAATGACAAAACTTTTTTTCCAAATCAACAATGTATGAAGTGCCCCATGTTTCTACCTCCATTTCTGATTTAGAGTAAGGGTGAATCTTATAAGCTCTAGCTTTCTCTCTCCTTGATTCCATTTCTTTTGTAGCATGAGGTGTCAAAGCAACATGCCATTTGGAGACTTCCTCTCTACGGTTATAGAACCATTGAGCTACCTTTCTTCTTGTATTATCAATTAACCTATTTATGGGAAGCTCACGTGTAGACTTAAACAAAGCATTCAAGCTCTCCACACAATTCGTGGTAAGCATTCTGTATCTTCTCCCAGTAAAGTGTGCATTTGCCTACCTTTTAGGGTCAATGTTCTGAAGCCACTTATGAGCATCTGGATGTTTTTCAAGCATTGTCTGCATTATCATATCATATTGGAGTGTTGTGTTGGCTCGTGCTGCTGCCCAAAACAAACCTACACCAGCTCTACTTCCAGTATCAGTTACCATATTACAAGACATGTGGTGGCAACAAAAAGCATGATGCGCGTTTGTGAATACTTTTCTGACTGCTGATATAATGCCCCGATGTCTATCTGATACTATGGTGAGTGAGTGATCATCAACAGCAAAGAACCTCTTTGTATGCTCCAAAAACCACTCCCAAGTAGACCCACATTCTATTTCAGCTATTGCAAAGGCAACTGGGAGAACATTGTCATTACCATCAATCGTCGTAGCAATCAACAATACTCCTGGATACTTTCCTCTTAGGTGTGTCGCATCAATTCCGATAAGTCTACGCAAATAAGACCTGAACACCCTTCGGCAAGCACCAAAAGCCCAAAAATACCTCTGGAACTGATTGTCACCATTCGTGCATAGTGCCACATAAGTTTCAGGATCTCTAGCTCTTAACTCACGCAGATATTATGGGAGATCTCTGTATGCCTCATCATAATCTCCAACAACCTTTTTCAATGCTTTCTCCCTAGCTGTGTATGCTTTTCTGTATGATATCGTCACTCCAAATCTAGCTTTAATATCTGAAATAATCATACTTGGTTTGTATTGTTCATTATGAAGAAATTGCTCTTCAACAAAAGAAGCAACAAATGATGAAGAACATGCATGATGATCAGCACTTTCCCTAACACTTCGACATTGGACTCTACTTCCCTAACACTTTCCCTTTATATATTTTGTAACAGTGAACTCTACTTCCCCCTTCCTACTACTCTCCATGTACATGGTTGGTTAAAACACACTGCTTTAACTCTGTTTTTCCTGGTGTCAACTGGGTTATATCTCATATGCTTAACCATCGCATGTTTAACAAGTGCAATCTTGAATTCTTCTCTAGATGGAAATATCTGCCCCACAAAAAATTCATACTCATCTCTTGCCTCTAGCTCTCGAATTGGCCCAGCAAGCAATCGAGAATTCAAAATATATGGATCTTCAGCTAATGGAAACTCCTCCTCTAAGTCAATGTACTGATCTGGGGGGAATTCATATTGCTCAATCTGCATATCATCAACTTGGAATTCTAGTACACTTGTACTGGGTACAAATTCTTCTGCATTCCGGATTTCAATTTCTTCCTCCCCACTCCAGGTTGGCTGAAAGATTTCAACTACTATTGTAGAAGAATTCAAACCCTCATCTTCTATATTATTTTCTTCTTCATTTAGATCAATTGCCAAATTCCTTGTAATGATATTATCACCATACTGGAAAGATAATGGAATATTATTACTAGCTATTTCTAATCCTTTCCCCGTGACCACATTATTATCAAGAGTATTCCATATCTCAGAGAGAATTTCGTCAACAACATTATCATCCCTGAAAAAAAATTACAATTAACTTTATCAAACATTGAAATTGATAATAAAGGCCCTAGGAGCCCCTGAGGGTCTGAAATCATTTTATTTCAGGCCTAGGTCGGGCCTGAAATCAAATTATTTCAGGCTCAGGCAGGGCCTGAAATCATTTGATTTCAGGCCAACTCCGGGCCTGAATCATTACATTTCAGGCCCAGGGCGGGCTTGAAATCATTTGATTTCAGCCCCTCCCTGGCCCTGAAATAAAAGAAATTCAGGTCAGGCCCTGGGAGGGCCTGAATTCCTTTTATTTCAGTCCCTCCGAGGGTCCGAAACAAATTATTTCCGAGGGCCTGAAATAAAATTTTTCAGCCTCTCCTATTGCCTGAAATCTAGTGAGATCATGCACTCCCAGAGCCTGATATCATGTAATACATATCACCCTAAGCCTCCTCCAAACATAAAAATAGTAGAAAGAGTTTATCTTGATTAAAACTATATCTGATACCATATCAAAGATGACAATCATATGTGCATTCCTATTTCTCTTAGTTACCAATCTGTTATTTCCTTTTTCTCCTTCGACAACCTATTTTCCTCAGGTGCTTTGGTGATGAATCGAGTTGTGCAAGGAAGCAATATATACGTACCTTCGTGATCATTCGACTTGTGCAAAGTAGTAATATATATATTGGCTGAGAAAAATTCGAATGCTACCCATCCGAACCACAAATTATTATTTTATTAATAAAGTGGTCCGGTGTCTCGAAAATGTATTTGATAAAGTCATTCATTGGCGGGAGGGGTATAAAAGTAACTTCACTATATGGGATGCGTCCTTTGGTATAATAGAAACCATGGTACTCCTTTCGGTAATTATGAATAGTTGGATACGTCCTTTGGTAAATTGCCGTTAATTTAATGAATTGTTTAATTGTATTCATCTAATTGATATTAAATGTATTAAATGAATATAAAATCAACTCTTGTCCCTTTAATTGAATGAATTATTTAATTTTGTTCATCTAATTGATATTATAGGTATTAAATGAATATAAAATAAACTCTTACTAAGAAGTATATCAAATTTATTTATAAATAGTTGAATCATTTACCCCTAGCAAAGATAATCATAAATAATGTCATAAGAACAGGAAAAGAAACTCATAAAATCAAGTAAACCATGTATTGCAGTCACACGAAACTAAAGCAGACAACAATATTAGTTGCTCCATTTTGGAAAAGATAATCACAAATCACTTTATATATTTATCTTAAACCAAAATTAGGTTTTTGACCATACCAACTGGGGCGGATCTAGTGAGAATTGGTGCGGGCTGAAGCTCTCGCAAAGATTCATCCGAGAAGGAGGTGTCATGGAGGTTGCGTTGGGATGACTACTCTCAGTTCTCATCAAACGACGGAGTCCCAACCATTAGCGGTGAGCCATGACTAACGTCCAAGAAAATGGAGAAGAAAAAGCTTCTCTCGCCAAAAATTTTCTCTAGATCCGCCTCTACATACCAACCTTCGTACGGTCATTTGCATAAAATGAACGTGCCAAATTCATTTAAGAATTGGAGTATCAAACTAAATAAAAGAATTCACAGCAATGAGATATTGTGGTTAAAGGATGAGGAGCTTTCGATATCAATCGATGGCTAGATAGAGTAAAAAACACTTGAACCAATTGTCGATGGATTCCGATCAAATTTAAGTTAATAAAATTCACAATGGTTCCTTATTTGTTTTTGTTGTAAAGAATGATTACGCTCACCCCAAAAATCTCTTATTACTGGTTCCACAACTAGATAAAGGAAGATAAATCATAGTATCAAATGGTTAGATTATATATATTTTATTAGAATTATTTATTTATAACTTTTAAGATATTTTAGTCTTTTTCTTTCTCAATTTAGGGTTTAAGATTTCTTATCCTATTTATATAAGACTTGATATTCTATTTTCATTTAACACTTTTGAATTTATCAAGACGATTATTTTTTTTTCTTCAATTTTTTATATAGTATCAGAGCCTTCTTCTTCCTAATTTTGATAGTTCAATTGAAAGACTATTAATTCGATCTACAATTTTCTGATGTGTTCATATACTTTTTCATTCTGAGCGTTGATTGAGTTTCTTTTATTCTTGCATCAACTTATTTTTTCAATATTTGGTTATTTGTGAGCACTATTCATTCTGTCACCATGAGTGGTCGTACAGATGATTCGCTTCAATCGATTAGTATCCAACTGGATGGAAAAAATTATTCATATTAAGGACATGTTATGAAAAATTTCTTACAGAAAAAATCTACGTGGGAATATATTTTAGGTGTATGAGATAAACCTATGGATAACAAGTTGTTGATTATGCAAAGTCGTTGGATATTTGAGAAACCGATAATGCAAAGATTATTACGTGGATCAATAATTCTGTTACACACTCCATTGATGCTCAGTTAACCAAGTATGAGATTGCCAAAAAAGGTTGGGATCATCTGGCAAGATTATACATGCAGTCTAACTTTGCCAAGCAATATTAATTGGAAGCAGATTGGGTATCCAAGACTTTTATTCTACTATGTCAGAATTATAGGACCAATTGACACTCACAGAATCTTCAGAATTGCGAGTATTCTCTACTATGTCATTCGTATAGAAGAACAAAGTCTAGTCCTTTCTTGATGGCTCTTCGTGATGATTTTAAAGGATTACGTGGAACAATTTTACATTGTAATCCTCTTCCTTCCGTTAATCCAGTGGTACATGAATTGCTAGCCGAGGAGATTCGCCTTAAGTCTCAAGTTGATAAAAGGATTATTGCACCATCCACGCCATCAATTTTTGCAGCACCGCAACGACCTCCACCTCATAATCAAAATAGACCGACTTCGAAAGTTTCTAATGATAAATGTGCTTATTGTAAAAATAAGGGACATTGAAAATCTCAGTGTCCAGTATTATTGAACAAAGGTAAATGACTACCACTATAACAGTATTAACAATAACGACCTTAACATCCACCAGTGTTATATCAAAATGCTTCATGGAACACAATAACGACCTTAATACAGTGGTTGCCCTCTCTTTAGATCCATATATGCCTATGCAGTTTCAATAGTTTCTTGCTTTATAGCCCTCTACCATGTTTACTTCTTCTTATATAGATTTGTCATCCTCTAATACATTAGGTATATTTTCTTCTATTAGATCGAGAAACACGATAGAGGGGGGGGGGGTGAATATCGTGAAAAACTTTCGGATTAATAAAGGAGAATACGCAGCGGAATTAAAACAACCAAGCACGGAACACAAGTGATTTTACTTAGTTCGGAGTCGCGGTCGGCACCTACTCCAAAGCCCACGGTCCTTGACCGTTTACTACGGGCAATTCTATATTCGCGCAAAACGTTTACAAAAATATGATACAGAATTATTGTAGTAAATAAAATGACTACACTCTTCGTTACCGATGCCCGGTTTAGATTGTACTTCGGAGCAGAGGGTCGTCATCGGCTCTAGAATGTCGAGAATGGAGTTTGCCGGAGCAGAGCGCTTGAACGAAGAGCTTAGAAGCGTTGGAAAAAGTGTTGTCGAAGCCTTAGGGGTCGAGCCCCTTTTATACTGCTCCTTGGGGCGCCCTGGATGCTGGGGGCTCCTGACATGTGCCTTCGGATCCGAGAAACCTCATCCGCAGCTCAGTCAGCGCTTATCCCTCCAGAATCGACCTCGGAGCTGATGGGGGCGCCTGAGACGTTGGGGGCTCCCCGGTTGACTTGGTCTGCTGGCTTTGTGACTGATTTTGCTTTGATCACAATTGGCTTGGACCCAGGGCGCCCGAGACATCCAGGGCGCCCGGGACCTTCAGGGCGCCCGGGACCATCAGGGCGCCCGGGACCATCAGGGCGCTTGGCTCAGTAAGCTTTCGAAGCGATTCTTGCTTAACTGCTCGTTTGGCTTTGACCTTGGGCGCCCGGGACCTCCCGGGCGCCTACCCCAGCTACTGCCCCTCTCCTTTGGGCCGTTCTGAGTTGCAGAAACACATTCCTTTGGTCCCTGCATCCAAGGATAGTTCCACAACAAACAAGGCAAGAATGTTAGTTAGTTTATACAGCCGTAGCTGTCTTGGTTCTGACTTCGGGTCTCCCAAATGGAACCCTAGGTCGAACTGATGCTACTGTTCCCTCGACGGGGAACGCGTCCTCACCTACTCCTCTCAGGAGAGTTTACCTTTTGCCAATCGGCTCCTCCGGTTGGACTTTGCCCGATGCACCTGACCAGGTCTTCGTGCCCACCTTCGAGCAGGTCTTCGGTGCCTAGCTCCTTGCCAAGGCTTCATGCCCAGTCCTCGACCAAGATTTCGTGCCCACCTTCCGAGCAGGTCTTCAGTGCCCAGCTCCTTGCCAGGGCTTCGTGCCTAGTCCTCGACCAGGACTTCGTGCCCACCTTCCGAGCAGGTCTTCGGTGCCCAGCTCCTTGCCAGGGCTTCGTGCCTAGTGTACCTAGGACTTTTTTGCACACTTGGTAAACATGTTAGATCACAAATAGTATTTAACTTTGAATCCTTTGCCAATATCAAAACAAGGTTTGATATGGTGCTTCCTGCACCAACAATCTCCCCCTTTTTGATTTATGGCAAAACACTTCAAAGTTAAGTAAAAACTTATAGCAATTCAGAAAAGCAAGACCTGGAACAATGAAGTATGAACAGAATAGATTTGAAAAAAAAATCCTTTATTTCTCATACTCCCCCTAGAATCCTGAATACTGTTGATGCAGTCTGGCCCTGATTGTTATTTTGGTGTTGACATCGATTTTAGTTTAGGTGGATGATTATTGATTATGATTAAGTCCTGATCGGGGATCAGGCATGGTATGAAAAATCCTAGTCTGGAGGGCTAGGTGTTGGAAAATCCTAACCTGGAGTGTTAGGTGTTGAAAATCCTAGTCTGGAGGGCTAGGTGTTGGAAAATCCTAACCTGGAGGGTTAGGTGTTGAAAATCCTAGCTTGGAGGGCTAGGTGTATGAAAAGTCCTAATTCGGAAGAGGTGGGTGAAAAGTCCTAGCTTGGAGGGCTAGGTGAAAAGTCCTAACTTGGAGGGTTAGGTGCAAATTCTCATCTTGGAGGATTAGGTGAAAAAGTCCTGGCTTGGAGGGTCAGGTGCCTAGCTTGGAGGGCTAGGTTGGATGATGTTCTAACTCGGAAGGGTTGGGTGAAAAGTCCTAGCTTGGAGGGCTAGGTGAAAAGTCCTAACTTGGAGGGTTAGGTGCAAATTCCCAACTTGGAGGGTTAGATGGTGAAATCCTTGGCTTGGAGGGCTAAGGTGGATGAAACCCTAGCTTGGAGGGCTAGGTTTAACTCCCTGGATCGGTCCGGTGACCGATCAGGGACATTGGCACGCTGCTCCTTCGTGGATCGGTCTGGTGACCGATCCAGCGACGTCTGATCGAACTGGTGACCGATCAGGGAGCACACAGTGAGGTTGGGAACCTACTGTGTGGCTCCTAATCGGACCGGTGACCGATCAGGGAGCAGGATGCTTCCTCACTGCCTTGCTCCTGATCGTTCTGGTGACCGATCAGGGAGCTGGAAGTGAGTGAGTTCCCTTGATGATCAAGTCCTGAACGGTCCGGTGACCGATCAGGGACTTAGGATCGAATTAAAAAATCACTGTTCATCTATCCTGATCAGTCTGAGTGACCGATCAGGCTTCACTCTGATCGGTCTGGTGACCGATCAGGTCTCACTCTGATCGGTCGGGTGACCGATCAGGCGTGTATAGCCGCGAGAGCTGGGAATCCCAGCGAAGCAGTGGATCGGTCTGGTGACCGACCCACAAGCCCTGGATCGGTCCGGTGACCGATCACTTTAATTCAAATTGCACTGTCAGACGCGGTCAGAGCGTCTGATCGTATCCGATTCGCTGCTGTTTGCTTCTGATATTTGATTTACTATGTGATTTGCTGCTCTAACAGTCTGATTAAGCTGCAGGTGACAGGGGAGGATTCAAACACTCAAGGAGAGGTCAATGGAGTCTTTCCTTGGAGCAGGTTTGTCCGATTCTCCATTTCAGGTTGCAACGGCCGAGCTGCAGACTGGAGCCGAGACTGGGGCTTGGCTGAGGGGATCTCAGGAAGACTAGAGAGGGCTCAGTGGTAGCTGGCGTTGGCAGTATGATAGCTGGAGACTACGGAGGATGTTGTCACCTGGTGCTGTGTGGAGAATCAAAAGGGCGGAAGTTGGCTTCCTGGAAGCAGAGTTTTGAAAACTTGTGTTCTTGCCGCGCCTTGTGTTCTCCACAACTTGCTTGCTGTGTTCTTGAAGTTTTCATCACTTTGAGCAAGCGATCGAGAAGCAATCATCCATTACTTGAGCGCTTGAAGGAGAGAACAAGGAGCTTGGAGTCCGACAGTGGGAAGACACGAAGAGGGGTTCTTGCGTGAGATCGCCACTGGATGGAGCTCAGGAAGCTTGCTGTGTTCTTGTCCTTGCTAAGTGTTTGAGTAAGATCCTTCTTGTTGTTTCTTTGTGCTTAAACTTTATCTGTGATTGAAACGCTGTGGAGAGGTTTCTCCACCGAGAAGGAGGTTGCGTTATATCCGGTGAAAACTGGGGCTTGATCTGCCGACGATCAAGGGATCGCCCACCTTAAGGGCACGCCAAGGAGTAGGGGCAAGTTATCCCCGAACCTTGTAAACCCTCTTGTTAGCGATCTTGGTAGTTGTCTTTGTTTGCATTCATTTCTGTTTTCGTTTACTGCACTGCTTCATTTTCCTTTGCTTCTTCCGCTGTGCTACTGATAAGTTGAGTGCAGAAAACTTACCAAGTGCCAAGAAAAAGTGATTGACTATATTCACCCCCCTCTCTAGCCATCCCGTTTCCAACAAGTGGTATCAGAGCTTGGGGCTCTGTTTACGGCTTAACATCCAAGAGTTATCAACAAGATGGCGTTGAGAGAAGGCTTCTCCACCACCCGACCTCCATTCTTCGATGGCGCTGATTTCCAATATTGGAGATCGAAGATGAAATATTACTTGAAGATGGACATCCATACTTGGTTCGCGGTGAAGGAGGGATTCACCCCTCCTAAGGATGATGAAGGCAAAGAACTCGAATCGTGGAAGTGGACTGCTGAACAAACTCGGAAGAGTGAAGCCGACGCGAAGGCGGTTGTCACTCTACAATGTGGCATGAACAAAGATCAACTCATCAAAGTTGGTCCTTTCACAAGTGCAAAGGACTTGTGGAACAAACTCATTGAGCTTCATGAGGGCACCCGGGATTCAAGAATTGCCAAGAGGGATTTGTTCCTCAATCAACTCCAAAATCTCTCCATGAAGGAGAATGAGTCGGTAAGTGAGCTCCATAGCCGGTTCAAGGAAGTCCTCAATGGGCTTCATTCAATTGATGAAAAGGTCGAGAATCGCGACCTTGTGAGGTATGTCTTGAAAGCATTTCCAAGGAATACTTTGTGGTCATCCATGGTGGATGCCTACAAAGTATCCAAGGATTTATCTATTGTAAAGTTAGATGATTTGTTTTGTGAGATGGAATTGCATGAAATGGCTAACAAAGGCCCCAAGGAGAAGGGGATTGCCTTAGTTGCAGGGGACTAAACCAACAAGAAGAAGAAGGAGAAGAAGAAGGAGAAGGAAGTCTCTTCATCTTCATCCTCTTCCGAATCCGAGTCTTATTCCGAAGAAGATGGCAGTGACTCCTCTTCATCCGAGATGGCGAACTTTGTGAGAAGAATGATGAGAAGGGATCGACGATTCAAGAGTAGAGGTAACTCTAGTGAATCCAAACTTGATAAGACTTATGCCTCTTGCTTTGAGTGTGGTAGGAAAGGGCATTTCAAGAATGAATGTCCAAAGCTTAAGAAGAAGGAGGAGAAATCCAAGAGGAAAGAAGAAAAATCCAAGAAGAAGAAAAAGGCCTTGAAGGCCACTTGGGATGAGTCATCCTCTAGCTCATCCGATGAAGAGAAGGAGGAGAAGAGCACAAGGCAAGTGACACTTATGGCTCTTGGAGAGGAGAGCAGTGATGAATCTTCAAGCTCCTCAAACACGGCTTCATCATCTTCGGATGATGAAGAGATAACTTCTCCCGAGCTCGAAAAGTGTTATAGAGCAATTGCATGTTTAACTAGTATGCTTAAGAAATCAAAGAATAAGGTTAAAGCATTGCAATTAGAAATTGATCAATTGAAAGTATCTAGGGATGATAACATTGATGATTTGCATGTTGAATTGCTAGAAGATGAAATTAAATCATTGAAACATGAGATTGAAAAGTTGAAATCCTCTAAGGTTAAGGAAGTCAATGATTTGCATGATGAATTGCTAATAGAGGAAATCAATCATTGAAGAGTGAAGTTGAGAAGCTCAAGAATATTCTTGAGAAGTTCTCAACTAGCTCCAAGACCCTAGATATGATCCTAAATGCCCAAAGGGCAGTTTACAATAGGGCCGGTATTGGTTACCGTCCTAAGGAACCCTCATTCGTGTCTTTGATGTCTAGGACTAATATGAGACAATCTAGGACACCCAAGACTCAAAAGAAAGTGGTCAAGGCATGGGTGCCTAAGTTATGTTTAGTTGATGCTTTAGGTCCCAAGGTTTGGGTACCTAAAACTTCTATTTTTCGAATTGTGTAGGTTATGATTGAGGGGGAGCATCTATCAACTTGGTTCGTTGATAGTGGATGCTCCAAACACATGACCGGGGATAGATCATTGTTTACCACACTTCACAAGAAAAGTAGAGGTAATGTATCATTTGGTAACAATGGTAGTCTTAAGGTCATAGGGATAGGAGACATTCAAATATCCGAATGTCTTAGAATTTCAAATGTCCTTCTAGTCAAGGGGATGAAATTTAATCTCCTAAGTGTGAGTCAATTGTGTGACACGGGTTACACAATTGACTTCCAACCAAGTCAATGTCTAGTTAGACAACATGACACCTTGGACATGGTACTAGTAGGAGCAAGAGTAGACAATATTTATCAAGTTTCATTTAAAAGTGCTACTAATGCTTTTGCTAAGTGTTTCATGTCAAAAGAAGAAGAGTTCACCCTTTGGCACCGGAGGTTAGCAAATGTGAACATGAAGAACATTCGGAAGTTGGCCAACAAGGGACTAGTCCGTGGCTTACCAAGCATCAAGTATGAGAAAGACAAACTTTGTTATGCATGTCAAATGGGTAAGCAAACAAAATCTGCACATAAAGGTAAAAGCACTGTAAGTACTTCCAATGTATTAGATTTACTTCATATGGATCTATTTGATTGTAGTACCATCATATCATTGAATGGAAGTAGATATTGCTTTGTTATCATTGATGATTTTACTAGGTATACATGGACTTACTTTTTAAAATATAAGGACCAAACCTTAGATATTTTCATTTCTTTTTGTAGAAGAGTTGAAAATGAAAAATCATCAACCATTAAGACAATTAGAAGTTATTATGGAGGTGAATTTCAAAACCAAAGGTTTTTAGAATTCTGTCAAGATAGAGGTTATAAGCATGAGTTCTCTACTCCTAGAACACCACAACAAAATGGTGTTGTAGAGAGGAAGAACCGTGTACTTCAAGAGGCTGCACGAAGCATGCTCAATGAGTACTCACTCCCGAGTTACTTGTGGGCCGAAGCTGTAAATACAGCTTGCTATGTGCAAAACAGAGTCCTCATTCATAGGTTTCTAGTAAAGACTCCCCATGAACTTTGGTTTGGGAAACCACATACGGTTAAACACCTTAGGGTGTTTGGTTGTAAGGTGTTCATTCTAAACACCAAGGACCACCTTGGAAAGTTCACAGCAAAGGCTGATGAAGGGATACTAGTCGGGTACTCCCTCGTTAGCAAAGCCTACCGAGTCTACAACAAGAAATCTAGATT
>JAGFNQ010001092.1:160741-188087 GCA_024364735.1 Boesenbergia rotunda
TGGACCCACTGATGAGGTTGGAGAAATTATTTTAGGTGTCCGTAACCTTAAATTATAATTTTTCCAAAGCTATAGGTCTAGTTTAGTTCCATCAGTGGGTTTTGCTCAAAACCCACTGATGGACCTCCCATATCTGGATTTCTGAAAAACCATTATCAACTGTTAGGGTTGAGTTTGGAAAAAGTATTTTAGGTGTCCTAAACCTCAAATTATAATTTTGTCCAAAGCTATAGGTCTAGTTTAGTTCTATCAGTGGATTTTGCTCAAAACCCACTGATGAACCTCCCATATCTGGATTTCTGAAAAACCATTAGCAACAGTTAGGGATGAGGTTGGAGAAAGTATTTTAGGTGTCCGAAACCTCAATTTATAATTTTGTCCAAAGCTATAGCTGTAGTTTAGTTCCATCAGTGGGTTTTGCTCTAAACCCACTGATGGACCTCCCATATCTGGATTTCTGAAAAACCATTATCAACAGTTAGGGTTGAGGTTGGAGAAAATATTTTAGGTGTCCGAAACCTCAAATTATAATTTTGTCCAAAGCTATAGGTGTAGTTTAGTTCCATCAGTGGGTTTTGCTCAAAACCTACTGATGGACCTCTCATATCTGGATTTCTGAAAAACTATTATCAACAGTTAGGGTTGAGGTTGGAGAAAGTATTTTAGGTGTCCTAAACCTCAAATTATAATTTTGTTCAAAGCTATAGGTCTAGTTTAGTTCCATCAGTGGGTTTTGCTCAAAACCCACTGATGGACCTCCCATATCTGGATTTCAGAAAAACCATTATCAACAGTTAGGGATGAGGTTGGAGAAAGTATTTTAGGTGTCTGAAACCTCAATTTATAATTTTGTCCAAAGCTATAGGTGTAGTTTAGTTCCATCAGTGAGTTTAGCTCAAAACCCACTGATGGACCTCCCATATCTGGATTTCTGAAAAACCATTATCAACAGTTAGGATTGAGGTTGGAGAAAGTATTTTAGGTGTCCGAAACATCAAATTATAATTTTGTCCATAGCTATAGCTGTACTTTAGTTCCATCTGTGGGTTTTGCTCAAAACCCACTGATGGACCTCCCATATCTGGATTTCTGTAAAACTATTATCAGTAGTTAGGGTTGAGGTTGGAGAAAGTATTTTAGGGTTTAGGGATAAAATCTGTAATCGAACTTGGGGGATGAAGTCGAAAGATTATATGGTTAAAGGTGGTCCTGAAATAATTTTAATTCAGGCCCACGGTGGGCCTGAATTGTCTTCATTCTGGCCCATCGTGGGCCTGAAATAACTTTTATCAGGCCCACTATGGGCCTGAAATATCTTTATTTCAGGCCCAACGTGGGCCTGAATAATTTATTTCAGGACCTCGGTTGATTTGTGAAAAATTATCCGAGGTCCTGAAATATTTGATAAATAACAAATTCCTCTAATACCTCTAATTTCAGGTTGATTTGTGGAAAATCAGATAAATATTTGATAATTAACAAATTCCTTTTAATTTTTATATGTGTTATATATTTGAAATAAAAAAAATATACTTATGTTATATGTAAAATAACTGAAAAAAAAGTTACTGTTTAGGGCCTGAAATCCTCTATTATCAGGCCCAGCAGTTAGTCAGCTTTAAAGGGTCCTTGGGTCCCTAGTGGTAAGCAATCGTCTCCTAGATCCTGATTTGTTGTCATTTGAAGTTAGCGTGCTTACCTCCATTGGAGTTGTGGTGGCCGACATCCTCTTCATCGGACTTGTCGAATGGTACGTAACCTAATTTTTTGTTTTTTTCATTTCAGTGTAGTTTTTGCTTCTGACCTAGGGTTAGCGATTGTTGCCACTCAATGACCGAATATGAGGAGACCCTTGACGAACTAAATCTAAGTGTCATTTTTCCATCAGTGTCGAATAATTTTTGTTTGATGGTTTCTAAGTTCGGGATGACTCCAAAAAGATCATCTTCAAAGCAAGCTGCTCCTAAAAATTCAAAGAAACAGCAAGGTCCTGCGGGAAGTCATGGGAAAAAAATACCTAACACAACGAAAAATCAAATTGCCAAGCGAGTATATGAGTTTTGCCAACAGAGGTCGAACTTAACGAATGAACTGGAAAAGTAGCCTTTGCCATTTCAAAAATTTTATAGATTCTAATCCACCCACACCAGCACAAGAACAATTGCTTCGACAAACACCCTTTTCTTGGGTCCTCGACCTCCCCACTAGTTCTTGTGTAAGACCTCAGGTTCAAAATATGTTTGATAATTGGGATGAAGAAGAAAAGAGCTTTGTGTTCCATGGGAAAAAACTCAATTTCACAAAGATTGACCAATCACTTATTCTAGGGCTACCTGACAATGGAGAGGTAATCCAACTTGATTTGAATGAGGCCTCTAGCCCACTGTACAAGGAATATTTTAAAAATTCCAGTTGTTCTGCAAAGCATTTCGAGAAACTGATATTGAAGTCTACATCCAATGACAAGCTGTACTGTCAATTGTATATACTGTATTTTTTTCCACAGTTCTTTTTTGTGGTACAAGCAGCACACTTGTCATTCCAGCAATGCCACTCATTGATTGCGTTGATGATTTTGACAATCTACCAAACTATAATTGGTACAATGCCGTGTACAATTTCATGGCTCCTCAGTTGGAAGCCATTGGAAAGGAGATCACATTGAGGCATACATCACATGTAGGTGATACAAGCCAACCGGCCAAGGCTCCCTTGCTCAAGGGATTTTCAAATATTTTGGCTGTAAGTTAGAGTACATCTGCCTGCTAATATATGATATGATGGATACTAATTACTGAATATAATAATGTTGCAGGTTTGGGTTACTGAACATATTAGTATTGCTACTCCTCATCATCCTCATAGATTGCCAAGAATACTTCGCTGGAATTGGCCTAAGGCTCATGTAGAGAGTATCAAAAGGATGATCGACCGTGTGCCCACAAATTTAATTCTGGTTGATTTAATCCCATTTGATATAGAACTGGATTTAGTACCTCACTACTCTCCTCCAACTGAAGCACTTGAGGTACACAGTGAGGTATTAAAGCCAGGCAGCAGAAGGAAGACTACAGGCCTTAGAGAAGGAAGGCTGCAATCAATGTATGGAAAAGTAAGAACATATTGATACCTTACAACAACAATTAAATGTAGCTCTTAAAAGTTTGGAGGATGTGAAAATTGAGTTGGCAACAGCCGTCAGGGACAAGGATCAAATAAATGCTTAGATCCATAGACTACTTGCTGAAAAGGATTCCCAGGTCAAAGAAAAAGATGAAATAATTGCTCAGAAGGAGACAATAATTGCTGATAAGGATTCCCAGCTTAAGGAGAAAGATGAACAGTTCAAAAGAATGATAGTTGATCAAGATAGACTCAAAGATAATGGTGACGAGACAATCCGACAGCTGATGATACAATTGGAAAGCAAAGGCTCAGATAACCCTCACCCACTTCAAAAAAAAAAAAAAAATTAACTCAGGTAAGACCACCCAACGAGGGCAAAGACAAAAAAAAAAGAAATTCTTCAGGATGAGGGAGAGGATGAAGCTGAAGATGAGGAGGCTCCTGCCCCATCAATGTCACAAGCTACATCGCAAACAACACAATCTGTAACCTCTACTCAAACAAATTTATCTGATCAACAAGTTGCTAAAGGGAAACAACTCCAAAAGGTCAAAAGCAAAATCTTGAAGAATGCCAAGGCAATTTTTAAGAAGAATAAAGATGCGGAGATTGCAGAAACATTATTAAAGCTTAGTAAATTAAAGTGAGTTAGTTGCTATTGCGGTTGCATCTATTTGTAAAACAATGATGATTATTGTCATTCATTAATAAAATTTATTCATTCACTTTTAAATAAGGTGCTTACATTATGTTGATGTAGGTATCAATTGCAACCAGTATGGTCCAATGGGACCTTTACATTAGATATGCAATCATTTTTGACAATATTTGATTGAAATGACTACACCTCCGGGGATTGCATAAATACTTATTGGACTATTCTTGTAAATGAAGCAAAATCCTATAACTCACCTTACCACCCCTCCATATTCTGTGGGGTGGGTTTTCAGGTAAGTAAATTAGCAACTTGGTTTATGTTTATTTTCTAGGATTGAGTCAACTAACACTTCCTTTTTAATAAACATAGGAATTGTTTGAGGTGATACATGCTGCAGCATGTGAACAAACAATTGCTACTGATACAAATAAGGCAATTAGATATATCTTCTGTCATCTAAATAATGCAGATGATCATTGACATCTATTGATTATTGACCTGGAGGAAAGTAGTTTCCTTCATTATAATTCTCTAGGCGCCACAGAAGGGTACACAGTCAAATATGAAAAAACTATAAGTTTTCTATTTGATATATAAACCTTTACAAAAACTCTGTGATGACCTAGAATTTTTACTAATGTAATTTCTATGTAGGTGGCGTTTTTCAAAAATTTGAACTGGTCATATTATTTGAATTGGAATAAAGGTTTGCCAGAAATATCGGAGAAAGAGTTTAATAAAATTGTAGAACAAGGACCCACCCAAAGCAGATCGTAAGCTAATGTTTTTTTTTTGGTTTAACACTACATAATCTTTCATGCTTGAATTTATATGCTAACAACACTGACTCATATTGCTTGTTTCAGGTTGGATTGTGCTTTTTTCATTATGCGGTTTGCTGAAAGTCTGGTCTTTCAACGATCTACCAATTTTAGCCAAAACCAAATGAAACCTTATCGTTTTAAGGTGGGATACAAAATAATGAGAGACAAGTTCTGGAAGCAAAATCTGTATTTTTTTTGTTGCTACAATCCATATATGTAAGTGTAATGACAAAGATTGTATATTTGTAGTTATAATGTATGTAATTGATATTGAAATCAATGGAGCATTTCTTTCGATCCTTAATTTTGTGTAATCTCTAATTTTTAATTTGTAATTGTTGTCGATAATATCAATAATTTTTTAGGGACCTATTTTGATTTCAGGCCCACGGTGGGCCTGAAATGACATTATTTCAGGCCCAACGTGGGCCTGAAATGATTTATTTCAGGCCTACACTGGGCCTGAAATGATAGTATTTCAGGCCCACGATGGGCCTGAAATGATATTATTTCAGACCCTAGCTGGGCCTGAAATGACATTATTTCAGGCCCAACGTGGGCTTGAAATGATTTATTTCAGGCCCACACTGGGCCTGAAATGCTATCATTTCAGGCCCAAGCTGGGCCTGAAACAATATGTTTCAGGCCCACGCCTCTGGTTGCAAAAAAATTATTTACAGTATGATTAAATATTTATACGTCAATCTTTTAAATAAATGAACATGTTGTGACCACATTTTTAAAAGATAAACAAGAAGGAGAGTACCTAAATACACATTGCATACCACAATTGAATTCCATTCACATCAAGACCTCATATTATCAGAATTTGGCACATCAGGAGGTTTGTATGATGGACCTAGCATATTTGGATTTTTCAAACCTCATTATCAGTAGTCAGACTTTACCTAATTATTGGTATTTTAGCTAGGATATGGTATTTTTCGTCTCCAAACATAGTCCTAATGATTATCTAAAACTTTGTGTTGATACAGTATCAGTTGGCACACAACAATGATTCAACAAAGCAAAAAATCAGAGGGGGATAAACAACAGATATTCAGAAAACATAGGACTTCAAGTTCCTGAAATTACATTATTTTGGGTTTACAAATCATACGACTTCAATTCTGATAGATTCTGCTTATATTGATTGGACACAAAGTAAAATGTATCATAATATTGAAATACTTCTATAAGTTACAACATTAACAACTAGTTTTTTTAAGAATACTATACATTCAGTTATCCTCCTTACAAAATAAACACTTCCATCAGAAAATTTCTGCAATACATAAACCAATTAACTCAAGACCTTGGGGCTGGCGGCATTCTACATGTCCTTTTATTATGGCCAAGTTGTTTGCACCGGTTGCATTTAAGTTTCACCTTGCCATTGTGTCTTGACTCAATCCGTGCCTTCTTTCGTCTACCAGGCTGCACAAGGCTACGGGGACATCGAACTGTAATGTTGTTTACTCCACTAGGCCAAAACTGCTTGCTTCTACAAGGGTAAATACGATCCATGTAAACCCACTTCCAAGTTTCAGAATAAAAATAATGCTCACAATATCGGAGTGTATCGATGTTCCAGTGAATCATTACAGCTATAGCATGTGAGCAAGGGAGTCCTGAAATTTGAAACTCCCCACAATGACAAAACTTTTTTTCCAAATCAACAATGTATGAAGTGCCCCATGTTTCTACCTCCATTTCTGATTGAGAGTAAGGGTGAACCTTATAAGCTCTAGCTTTCTCTGATCTCCTTGATTCCAATTCTTTTGTAGCATGAGATGTCAAAGCAACATGCCATTTGGAGACTTCCTCTCTACGGTTATAGAACCATTGAGCTACCTTTCTTCTTGTATTATCAATTAACCTATTTATGGGAAGCTCACGTGTAGACTTAAACAAAGCATTTAAGCTCTCTACATAATTCGTTGTAAGCATTCTGTACCTTCTCCCAGTAAAGTGTGCATTTGCCCACCTTTTAGGGTCAATGTTCTGAAGCCACTTATGAGCATCTGGATGTTTTTCAAGCATTGTCTGCATTATCATATCATATTGGAGTGTTGTGTTTGCTCGTGCTGCTGCCCAAAACAAACCTACAGCAGCTCTACTTCCAGTATCAGTTAGCATATTACAAGACATGTGGTGGCAACAAAAAGCATGATGCGCGTTTGTGAATACTTTTCTGACTGCTGATATAATGCCCCGATGTCTATCTGATACTATGGTGAGTGAGTGATCATCGACAGCAAAGAACCTCTTTGTATGCTCCAAAAACCACTCCCAAGCAGACCCACATTCTACTTCAGCTATTGCAAAGGCAACTGGGAGAACATTGTCATTACCATCAATCGCCGTAGCAATCAACAATACTCCTGGATACTTTCCTCTTAGGTGTGTCGCATCAATTCCGATAAGTCTACGCAAATAAGACCTGAACACCCTTCGACAAGCACCAAAAGCCCAAAAATACCTCTGGAACTGATTGTCACCATTCGTGCATAGTGCCACATAAGTTTCAGGATCTCTAGGTCTTAACTCACGCAGATATTGTGGGAGATCTCTGTATGCCTCATCATAATCTCCAACAACCTTTTTCAATGCTTTCTCCCTAGCTATGTATGTTTTTCTGTATGATATCGTCACTCCAAATCTAGCTTTAATATCTGAAATAATCATATTTGGTTTGTATTGTTCATTATGAAGAAATTACTCTTCAACAAAAGAAGCAACAAATGATGAAGAGCATGCATGATGATCAGCACTTTCCCTAACACTTCCACATTGGTATTCCTTTATATATTTTGTAACAGTGAACTCTACTTCCCCCCTTCCTACTACTCTCCATGTACATGGTTGGTTAAAACACACTGCTTTAACTCTATTTTTCCGGGTGTCAACTGGGTTATATCTCATATGCTTAACCATCGCATGTTTAACAAGTGCATTCTTGAATTCTTCTCTAGATGAAAATATCTGCCCCACAAAAAATTCATGCTCATCTCTTACCTCTAGCTCTCGAATTGGCCGAGCAAGTAATCGAGAATTCAAAATATATGGATCTTCAGCTAATGGAAACTCCTCCTCTAAGTCACTGTACTGATCTGTGGGGAATTCATATTGCTCAATCTGTATATTATCAGCTTGGAATTCTAGTACACTTATACTGGGTACTAATTCTTCTGCATTCCGGATTTCAATTTCTTCCTCCCCACTCCAGGTTGGCTGAAAGATTTCAACTACTCTTGTAGAAGAATTCAAACCCTCATCTTCTATATTATTTGCTTCTTCATTTAGATCAATTGTCAAATTTCTTGTAATGCTATTATCACCATACTGGGAAGATAATGGAATATTATTACTAGCTATTTCTAATCCTTTCCCCGTGACCGTATTATCATCAAGAGTATTCCATATCTCAGAGAGAATTTCGTCAACAACATTATCATCCCTGAAAATAATTATAATTACCTTTATCAAACTTTGAAATTGATAATAAAGGCCCTAGGAGCCCCTGAGGGCCTGAAATCATTTGATTTCAAGCCCAGCGATTTGATTTCAAGCCCTACCAGGGCCTGAAATCATTTTATTTCAGGCCCAGCTTCCCAGGGTCGCTGACTGGTTTGATCCTCTTCCAGACCTTATCACCAACCTCAAATCTGCGAGTGATCATCCGACAATTATAGGCTTGCTGCATCCTTCGTCGATATGCTTCCAGCCGAGCCGTTGCTCTATCCCGCACCTCAGAGATGAGGTCAAGGTAAATCAGCCACTCTTAATCGTTGTCCTCCTTGTGATAGTGTTGTCGTCGGGCGGACTCCTCCCCTACCTCCACTAGGATGACGACCTCAACCCCATATACGTGTTGGAAAGGGCTCTCGCCTGTTCCTTCTCGTGGGATAGTACGGTAGAACCACAGGATGCTAGGGAGTTCATCGACCTAGTTGCCCCCGACGTGATCTAGCTTTTTCTTGAGTCCCTGCAAGATTTCCCGATTGACGACCTCGGCTTGTCCATTGCCCTACGGGTAGGCTACTGAGGTGAAGGTCTACCGAATGCCAAACCCCTCGCACCATTCTTTCAACTTGCGTCCCGAAAATTATCTTCCATTGTCCAACACCAGTTTGTGGGGTATGTCGTATCTGCAAACGATGTCCCTCCATAGGGCTTTCATCACCACCACCTCTGTGATGTTCGCCAGAGGTTCCACTTCTACCCATTTGGAGAAATAGTCGACGAGAACCAGCAAGAACTTCTTCTGTTGTGGCCCCATGGGAAAGGGGCCCACAATGTCCTTTCCCCACTAATCGAAAGGGCAGGACACTGTGGAGACTCGCAAGGGCTCAGTCAGGCGGTAAGTCACATGTTGATGCCTTTGACAGGCTTCGCACCCGACCACGAACTTGAGAGCATCGACCTGTAGGGTAGGCCAAAAGTACCCTGCCAAAATGATCTTCCTGGACAGGGATTTTCCCCCGATGTGACTCCCACAGATGCCTTCATGTACCTCCCTCATCATGTAGTCGGCCTCCTCCGGTCCGACACATTTGAGGAGAGGTCACGCAAAGGCCCTCCTATATTGTGGATCGCCGACTAACATGAATCTAGCTGCCCGACGGCGGAATAGCCGTCTTCCTTGGTCCATGCTTGGGACGGTCTCACTGCGTAGGAACCTCACATATGGATCCCTCCAATCGGTTCTGGTGTCGTCCCCTGCTTCCTCTCCAATCTGCGCTATCGTCCCCTCCATGGTACTAGGTTCATTTAGCCACCAGGTGGAGATAGAGCTAGCCAGTTTGGCTAGCTCATCGGTTCGAACATTGTCAACCCTGGAGATCTTCTGCAAGATAACCTCCGTGAAGGAGGCCTTCAACTGTTCGTAAAGGGCTACATATTTCTGTAGGCGCTCACACCTGACTCCAAAGTCGCCCTTTATCTGCTGTGCCACAAGCTGAGAGTCTAAATATACAGTAACCCGACTAGCCCCCATATGCTTAGCTGCTTGCAGGCCCTCCAGGATCGCCTCGTACTCAACTTCATTGTTGGTAGCTTTGAAGTGGAGTCGAATGGACAAATGTAATGTGTCTCCCCGAGGGGAAACCATTAACACTCCAACCTCGCTGTGCTGGCTGTTGGAGGACCCATTCACATAGATCTTCCACATCCCTTCGACCTCGGCCTCCGGGACGGTCTCCAGCATGAAGTTTGAGAGGGCTAGTGCCTTGATAGTGACGTGAGGCTGATACTCAATACCGTATTCACTTAATTCCGTCGTCCATTTGATCAACCGGCCCAAAGCTTCGGGATTAGTGAGGACTCCTGCGAGCAGGCTATTGGTAAGGGCCATGATGGGGTATGCTAAGAAATATGACCTTAACCTCCAGGCCATTAAGACCAGGGCATAAGCCAATTTCTCCATCGTGGTGTATCGCGTTTCGGCATCTTTTAGGACATGTCCGAAGAAGTATATGTGATATTGCACTCTTTCTTGTTCTCGAATGAGCGTCAAGCCTATCGCTCACTCTGCGGCCGATAGGTAGACAAACAAGGTCTCCCCTTCCACCGGTTTATAGAGGATGGGGAGTGCGGCGAGATAAGTCTTCAAATCTGCAAAGGCTTTCTCACACTGTTCATCCTACTCGAACTTGGTTGCCTTTCTCAAAATCTTGAAGAATGGCAGGGTCTTATCTGCAGATTTGGAGATGAATATGGATAACGTCGTGATTCTTCCATTCAGTCATTGTATCTCATTGAAGTTGCGAGGGGGTGGCATATTTAAAATAACTTTTACTTTTTCCGCATTGGCCTCGATCCCCCTCTCTGTTACCATGTAACCTGGGAACCAACCACTCTTCACCCCGAACAAGCACTTAGTGGGGTTCAATTTCAGCCTGTTGGCTCTTAGGGTGGCGAATGTTTCTTCCAAGTCAGCTATCATGTCGCTTCCCTTGTCAGTCTTGACCAGGATATCATCCACGTACACTTCGATGTTTCTTCCGATCTGGTGCCTGAAGACTTTATCCATCATCCGCTGGTATGTGGCACCAGCGTTGCGCAAGCCAAAAGGCATGACGTTATAATAATATGTGTAGTCGACCGTCACAAAACTAACTTCCTCCTGGTCCTCGAGAGCGAGTGGGACCTGGTGGTAGCCTTGATAGACATCCAACATTGAGATAAACTCACAACCGGCTGTAGAGTCCACTAACCGGTCTATTCGAGGCATGGGATAACAATCCTTGGGGCAGACTTTATTCAAATCACGAAAGTCGATGCAGACCCGTCATTTACCTCCCGCCTTAGGGACGAGGACTACATTAGCCAACCAGGCTGGGAATTGAACTTCTCGGATGTGTCCGGCTTTTAACAACTTCTGAACTTCGTCTCTAATAGTCTTATCTTGCTCGGGTGCAAAGTGCCTCCGCCTCTGCTTCACAGGTCGGGCTCTCGGGGTAACATGCAGATGATGCATGGCTAACGCCAGGAGAACCCCTTTGATTTCTTCGGCGGCCTAGGCGAAGACATCTTTGTGGCTCCGCAAACAATCTACTAGACGACTTCTTAGTTTTGAGCAAGGTCGACGGCGATCCGCGTAACTCCCCCTGCTTGTTGAGGGTGAATCTGCACTTCCTCGCTCTCGACCTCCCTCCGTTCTTCCTTGGGTCCTTCATCTTCTCGCGGGTCGGCGAGATCCACCTGCAAGGCTTCGCAGAATTTCGGTAAGGCTCTGTAAGAGGGATCTAGGGAGAGCACGGGGACCTCCCCTTGATCCATAGCCCCTTGTAGTGAATCGACGGGCTCCACTTGTGGATGCCAAAGCATTTCTTTGATGGTGGTAGCCCCTCGGCGAACAAGTTCTTTTGTCAGGATCATGGACTGTCCCATCGGCTCTGCCATCGGTGCTCCTTCGAGTGCTTTACTGGTTTCCCACAGACGACGTCAAACTTGATCCGGAAGGAATCGACGTCAACAGCCAATCACCAGGGTTTAGCCCATGCGGATGCTGACGTTAGGGGAGGAACTTCGCACCCTGCGAGAATAACACGAGCGTTAGGGTAACACGCCGGAGGTTGTCTGGCAGAACTCACTCCGACGCTCAAGTCAGTGCCTCCATGGAGAAGATGGAAGGAAAGCAAGACAGTACGTGTATAGTAAAGAATGCGTAATCCCCTTACCAGAGGGATTGGAATACCTTTTATACATGCGGCGGCTGCCTTGGTGCGTCCCCATGATCTATGCCACGTCCCCCCTTCTTCGGTTACCAAATAGCCTTTGAAACGGTCCACGCCGTCATTAAGTTTGACCTGTTGCGACATTTAAGGGTCATGATAGCTCTGCGATAGTGGGGATGCTTATCCGCAGATCCGAGAGAAAAGGGGGCTGTTACTTTAGGTCGAATGCTGCTTGGGCTCCGCTCCCCCAAGGTGATCTCGGGGTCTTCTGGCCCGAGGGTCTCGGGCATTCATCTCTCCGAGATGCTCTCGGGGACTTACCCCTTGAGGTGAGCTCGAAGGTGTGTCTTTCTGGAGCCATCTTCGGGGTTGTACCTACTCGAGTTGGTCTCTTGATTTCATTTCTCGAGAGGGTCTCGGGTATCACCACAAGGGAATCGTTCCGACTTGGTGGATGTTACCATAGCTTCCTCAACTCATGTACCCGTCATTGGATATTCAACCCCATCATCTTGAAAATTAATCGCTCTATTGGTAGATAACCTAATGCTAGCTTTAAAAAATAAAAATTTCATGTCAACTATTTTTTCCATTATAAATGCTTACAACTCATAAACATGTGAATAAGGCAGAATATAAACCATGAATAATAATTTCTCTTTAATATACACATAAAAATCTCAATAATTGATACAGAAAATGATAATTACATTACTTAAAAATTAGTATAAGAAAAAATAAAATCATAAATACATGCCCCAGCCACAAAATTATCTGCAGGGCCCACATCTGCTTGCTCATAATTTGACTATTATTCCTAATTAAAAAATAAAATTCTTTTATAGGAATCCAATTACTTAATTCTTATTTTCGCAGGCTCCCCTTAAGCACAAGTCCTCAACGCTTCCATCTCCGAAAAACTAAAAAACCCACTGCACTCTATTACCGACCACCCAATTTCAGTCTCCTGGGCCCAACGGTTGCATCCGAGTCAGCGTCATGGGTATATGAACGAGTACTACGGCAGAAAGACGATATAGTTATGTCCAAAAAAGAAGGTGAATTCCTATCCCAGGATGGCGCCACGTGTCGCAATCTTAGAAACGGATTTTAGACCAGAGCCGAGCCGGCTCTCCTATAAAAACTCACACCCACCCCTGCGCGAAACACACTCCCCATGGCGTCGCCTCCTTCCGCCCTGCTCGTCGCCTCCGTCGCGTGCTCCCTCCTCGCCTGCGCTCTCGCCTACATCCGTCCGCCGGCGAGTCGCCCCCTCATCGTCCCCATCGCCGACGACGCCGACTACCTCACTCCCCAGCAGGCACTTCAATTCATTCGCCACAGTCATTTCGTATAAATTTGGATCGGTCGTCACGACTGTTCTGGTGCAGGTCCATATATCTCTTGTTGGGGCGGACAGAATGAGGATAAAATGGACCACCGAGGACGACGGCCCATCGGTGGTGGAATACGGACCCCAGTATTCTCTCCAGGCCACCGGCTCTTCCGACACCTACACCTACCTACTATTCTACAAATCCCCCTATATCCATGACGTGGTCATCGGCCCCCTGAGTCCCAACACGGTGTACGACTACCGATTGGGCATGAACCCCGCTCGCAGCTTTTCCTTGAAGACGCCGCCTAACTCCTTGCCCTTCAAGTTCGCCGTCGTCGGTGCGCGCGTTCTTTCGATTCCCGCCTTTTTCTGTGGTTTATATTTTTGTACGGAAAAGGGGTAATGTTGAGATCGTCGGTGTGAAACAGGGGATTTGGGTCAGACCGTGTCGTCGGGCTCGACCCTGGACCACTTGGCTGCGGCCGACTACGACGTGCTGCTGCTCCCCGGCGACCTCTCCTACGCAGGCGTACAGCAGCCGCTGTGGGACTCGTTCGGCCGGCTGGTGGAGCCGCTGGCGAGCTCCCGGCCGTGGATGGTGACCGAAGGGGAGTACGACAAAGAGCAGATCCCCATCATCCACCGGAAAAAGTTCGTCGCGTACAATGCGCGATGGCGCATGCCGTACGACGCCGACCCGGCCGCCTCCTCCGGGGACAACCTCTTCTACTCCTTCGACGTGGCCGGCGGAGCCATCCACGTGATCATGCTCGGCTCCTACGCCGACTTCGAGACGGGGTCCCCGCAGCAGACGTGGCTGGCGGCTGACCTCGCGAGGGTCGCGCAGCGGCGACCGCAGTGGGTGGTGGCGGTGATGCACGCGCCGTGGTACAACTCGAACAACGCGCACAACCTGGATTTCGAGGAGATGCGGGTGGCGATGGAGGCGATGCTCTACGAGGCGCGGGTGGACGTGGTGTTATCCGGGCACGTGCACGCGTACGAGCGGTTCGGCCGGGTGTTCAATGGCAGCTCCGACTTGTGCGGGCCGGTGTACATCACCGTCGGCGACGGGGGGAACATAGGAGAGCTGGCGACCGAATTCCTGAAGCCGCATCCGGCGATCTCGCTTTTCAGGGAGGCCAGCTTCGGGCACGGGCGGTTCGAGGTGGCGAACGCGACGCACGCGCTGTGGACGTGGCACCGGAACGACAACGACGTGGCGGTGTCGGCGGACCAGGTGTGGATCACCAGCTTGGCATCCGATCCGGCGTGTCAGAGGAAACGGTGAAAACACATCGATCCTCAGGAATTGAAATAAATTTGTAGTTGCAATTTCTTTCTTTAATAATTGTAAAGTGTAAGTAAACCCATCTCGTTCGTTATCTGCTGAATCCGGACATGTATTGGGCATCTTCGCTTAAGGGCTGTAAAATCAACAAAATTGAATAAAAAATCTTCAATATTGTAGAGAGGTAAGATTTGAGATTTGTAATTTAAAAATGGTAATGAAAACTAAACTCTATTATTTTCGAAATTGATATAATATGCGTAAAATTCTGAAATTCCATATTATGAATTCGATCATAAAAAAGGTCGTTTAAAATTTTAATGAAGTTTAATAAATTTTCATATTTTTGATGTGGTATATGGAATCCTGAAAAACAAAATCATGTAAAATTTTAATCATGGGAGATGTCATTGACACAATATGATCCTAACCGTAAGTACTTGGGGATAGTTATGATATGGTTAATCGAGTCAAGTTAGGTTCTATTAGGATTTGATGTCTTGTGTCTAAGGAAGTATTTGGGAGAGCTCTTGTTTCGTGAAAAGTGATTCTTATAAAGATTATCTTGAAATCAGTAAGAAGTTAAAACATGAAATGTTTGAAAATAATAGCCAAAAGCTGATATAAGGTAAAATTTAAGTATTTGGTGAATAATTACTTTTAAACTTAATTTTTAATTAAATAACAATAATATCCTTAAACTATATAAATTATTTTTTTTCAATTATCTAAATATAATTTTGATACACCATCCATAATACTTTATACATTTATTATTATATTTTTATTATTATATCAAAATTATTATTTTTAATAATTTATATGTTTAAAAAAGATATAAAATTAATAAATATAAAAATATAAAAAATATGACAAAATTTATATAAATTTATAAAAATATGCATAAAAAATTTTAAAAATATAAAAGTTTATTTAAAAATATGGTGGCAATTATATAAAATGTTAAATTTATGAAGGGTATAAATAATAATTTTTAATTCTGAACTATAAGCAAAAAAAACAGAAGTAGAAAAAACATCAGATTTTTACTTTCAGTTTTTGAGTAAAAGTTACAAAAAGTTAAAGTAGAATATGACATTTACAAATACTCAAAAGTGTTTCTGTGTAGCTAGAATCTAAAAAGCATCTAGCAAAAATTTTTCCAAATACTGTCTAAGTGTATAGAAACTTAGGAACACAAAAAGTCGATAAATGTTTATGCATATAAATAGAGTTCTTTAGCTCAAAATTAATCATCAACCATTGTATTCTCTTTTTAATTCTGTACTAAATATTTGTGTTTTTAATTGCTTATATATAAAAGATTACTCTGTTTATTTCAAAGGAGTCATTTATTGGACTTTTAAGTCTTGGATTAACAACCATTTACTATACAAATTAAGTAAATTCGGAGTCTTTTTTTATATGTCTTTTTGCATGTTATTGCTAATTAACTAATATTATATCTTTGCTAAAATAGAAAGTAAAAAAAATTATATTTTAATTTTTCAAAATTATTCATCCTCCTATATAACCCGCCATACAAATTTATACACTAACTCGTTGGAATACTCTACGGTTCATTCATAATCGATTCTGAAGTAGCTTTTGTTTGATTTGTTCTAGGGGAATTTGAAATTGAAGCTGATAGAAGAGTCTATAATAATTAATCGTTACTTAATAATTATTATCTTCTAATTTTGTATTCTGAATTTATTATTATTTTTAAAATTTTTTAATTTTAAAATTATTAAAATATTGAAATTTTGAGGGGTTAAAATGCATTAAAAAATGAAACCTAAGGGCTCGGTTTCAAACTGTTAGATTAGGAAGGCCTTTTTACAAAAGTGTTGCAAAAATATAAAAAAACCCCTAAATTTCTCTCTTTAATCCCTCTCTGTTTTCTTTCCCCGACGCCAACCCTACACGCGCGAGTCGTTCCTCGCCGCTGCACCCTCTCCTTCTTCCTACCCTCTTCGACAACTTCCCCAGCCACTCGTGATTTCCTTATCCTCCATCCCTGTGTGCGTGATCGAAGACACGGGGCCGTAGTCTGTTGGATATGATTTTGCAAAGTAAAATTTTGATGCCATCGATCGTTGAAAGTCAAGTTTGACTTCAAAATCGAAATCTACGTTTCGCGTAGATAAATCTGAACTATTTATTTGCTCAAAACCGATTAAGGGTGAATGAGAAATTAATTGTTCAAAGATATGCTCAAATGAACATTAAGGAAAAAAATGGGGCTTTTAGTCCCACATTGATAACCGACGAGAGCCAGTGTTTCCTTATATGTATTCTTGTGCTAATGTTGTTAATACAAAAGCATAAGAGGTCTCTATCCTTGGACGAGCAGGTGCTTGCACCTGCGAGCCCACCACCCGCCACCCGCGCACGCGCGCAATGAGCGCTTTGTTGGCGCACTTTGCACTTCGCACATCGTCGCGAGGAGCTTTAATTTATGCTCCACGTGGCAATGACGTGTCGTGATCAGGTGACGTCACGTGGCATGTCGGTGTGACGTGTTATGATCAGGTGGTGTCACGTGGCATGTCGGTGACGAGACAGTGCCTATGTGGCACGTAGAGAACGATGACTGGATTGGGCGAACAGATGGTGGTCGTCGGATCAAAGATTTGGACAGATCGCAAAAAGATGAGATCTGGACAGATCGCAGGCAGGTGCGATCTGGAGCGTCGGATTCAAATCTAACTGTGAAGAGGGAGGATGGATCTGAGGCGTCAGATTAAATGTTCTAATCTGACGGCCGAGATCAAGATGAGATCTGAAGAGTTATAACTCTTCAGATCAAGGGACGAGATTAAAAGACCTTTAAAGGGTTATACCCTTTCGTTATGAACGGTCCAGATCTGTCCGAACCAAAGGGTACTTACCTCTTCACTCAATATAAATAGATCCCTCCACTAGATCATTTCATTCATTCAAGCATTGCAATCTAAAGCATTTGCACTCATCCATCTTCTACATCGAGAGTCCAAAAAGCCTACGAAAAGGTTCGTCGGTCTCGGAATTTGAAGTGCTAATATTCCGAGACGACGTCGTTGTATCTTGGAAACGAATTGCTGCTATCCGTGAGCACCAGTAGCGGAGTAATATCGTTTTACGGAGATAGTGTCAAACACTAGCCTCGACGTAAACCAATCAATTTGCTTCCTCCGAAAGCAACCTCCTGGAAGATCCGACGGTCGTAAATCGACTAAGTCAAATACCAAGGAGATACAAGTCATCAAAAACTCCAACATAGTCTTCTTCCTCTTGGGTCTCCTAAGTGACGTCTCCTTCACAGGATCCGAAGGAGACGCTGAGGACAGTGTTGATGACTGCCTTTTTGGTGTGGTTTGTGCCATTTTCCCAACCATTAACCATCAATTGCTCTTTGTCCATGAGTAGGATTGTTCCCTTGGCGTGCGACAAGATAAGCTTTGCCCTAGGTCGGTTGGGTTAAAGCTTACGATCAAGAATTACTGCTTCGTCGGAAAGGAGGACTACATACTGAGTTTTCCTCATCGCGTCGCCAAATTCGTTTGGTACGGGATCTAAGCAGTGGAGGTGGATTTCCAGTGGCATCCTCCTTGCGTTCACTGAATCGACATATCATTAAGTAAGGATTGGGCGGGTATAGGATTTTTCTGGGATGAACTAGCTTGTTGATTTGATTATGATGTTATTGCAGCTTGGTTTTGGAATTAGTTTAATTAATAGTTGGCCTTGTTCCTTTGGGTTTTGGCTTTTGCATTGGAGGGATAATCTGATGATTTTTATGCAAGGAATTATAAGGGTTTTGGTTGTGTGAGTGTCTTGGAAATGTGCCGGGAGTGTTGATGGTGACATGTTCTGTTGTGGATGTTTTATTGCTCCTTCAAGATTGTCGTGAGCCACCATTATGAGCTGCTTACTTGTGATCTTGCCTTGAATTCGGTTCTGGGATGGTGATAGTAAGGTATCCTATTTTGGAATTTAGTGTGTAGATTTTGTTTGGATGTAATGTCAAGTTCAGAATTTTAGGAGGTGTTTTTGCCATGTGAAATATAGGTCTGATTGATTAGAGGAGCTGGTGTTTGTGGATCTAAAACTTGGTGTTGTGAACAAGGTGTGGGTAGTAGTTCAGTGTTGGATTTGTGTTCTGAGTTGTAGAGAAACCATGTGATGCCTTGAGTATTATTTATGTTATTAATTTGGAGATGTTTGGTTGTTGTCATATATTGTGTCATGAACACTTGATTTAGTTCAGTACCTAGGAGGTTCTAGATTCTTGGGAATGTATGTTGTAATTAGGATGTATCCTAATTGTGTTTAGTATTTTATTTGGTTAATTTATTTAATTGTATAAGTAACTTAACTCTAATCTTGATACAGGACCTTGATCATTTACACGTGTTCAGTCGTGGGAGTTCTTTTGGACACGTTCTACAAATAAGATAGGTACTTCTCCTTTGTATTCTTGTAGATCATTTATCTTAAATACATGATTGTTTATATCTGAGTAGGACTGTTTGACCTTGTCCTTTGTTATTTTTTTATATATTGTTCGTTGACACTTTCTTTGTTTGATCTTCGAGCTAATCGTGATTTATGTTCGTACAGTCTCACCATTGAATTTCTATTATGTAAAGTACCGTATGTACGCAAGTACTTAGATGTGTTCATTAAACACAACTAGGGTCGGTTAGCATTAGAGATACCCTACCCAGTAGTTTAGTTGTATGTTTTGGTGACTCTGGTTTTTATTGGTTGTATCGTTGCATTGTTGTTATTTGGTTGTTTGTGCATTTAGTATCATACACCATGGTTGCACCGTTGCATGCTGACGAGTATTGACTTTCATATGGTTAAGCTATTGTCAGTCATTTAGTTGCTTTGCCCACTCAATCACTCATCGTGGTAGTTGCTAGAGTGCGAGCAACTATCCTGTTACATCACACTCGACCACTTATGTACAGTGGATGTTGGAGTTGTAGGCAAGCAGTTGACACCCTCGCCGTTATTTCTGTGGGATATCAGAGTTGTTGGTGACTCCCTCTTTTTCTCAGGGTTTTGAAGTAGTTGGCTCCCCAACATCCTGTCCACTCAACCACATATTCTTGTAACGACCCGGCCCGTCTACCGGCCCATTTACCGGTCCTCATGACCGTCGTACCGTCGACCATCGACCGTGCCGTTACTCATACTAGGTCTTCCCACCCCTGGGTGTGGATTTTTGCCTTCCCAGGATTCGAACCCTAGACCCAAGCTTAAATCTAGTTCTTTATGAATCCTGAACACCAATTGAGCTATTAAGCCTGGGTCTAGGGTTCGAATCCTGGGAAGGCAAAAATCCACACCCAGGGGTGGGAAGACCTAGTATGAGTAACGGCACGGTCGATGGTCGACGGTACGACGGTCATGAGGACCGGTAAATGGGCCAGTAGACGGGCCGAGTCGTTACAATAAAAAGACGTCTTTTTATGTAGCAGCCCCGCCTCTATGGTCCCCGCAGGCAACCCTCTAGGCCGGCGACCCTACGGTCTTCCCACCCCTGGCAGTGGGTTTTTGCCTTCTCCAGGATTCGAACTCTTGACCTCCAGGACAAGTACAATAGTTCCCGAATCCTGGTACCAAGTGAGCTACAGCTCACTTGGTACCAGGATTCGGGAACTATTGTACTTGTCCTGGAGGTCAAGAGTTCGAATCCTGGAGAAGGCAAAAACCCACTGCCAGGGGTGGGAAGACCGTAGGGTCGCCGGCCTAGAGGGTTGCCTGCGGGGACCATAGAGGCGGGGCCGCTACAATTCTAGTGGTATTTGTTGAAGTGCATACAGTTGTCACAGCCTTACCCACTCGGCCACACAGATGTAATATGTTGGCGGCTTGACTGGCGTCAGGGGTGACATATGTCATTGCATCATATGCATTTATTGTATTATGCATTTTCTTGTGTTTGCTGCATTTTATATGAGCTATGATTGTTGCATTTGGTTGACATGCATGTATGTTTTTGGATATTATGTTATCACTCGGTATTCATACATGTTTAGTTGTTCTTCTGTTTCTGAGAGACTGTACATAGTTATTTCTGTTGCTTTTTGTATCTTTTTATTATGTCATGTATTGTCTACTCTTATACCCGCAGAGTTCGCCCGGACTCACCACCCCCACCATCTACTTTTATTTCAGGTAGCAGATAGATGTCTTACCTGGAGCCAGGAGAGGATTCGGTTGTCAGTCTCACCGTGTCGATTCATTTTGGAGTTTGTTTAAGAGTTTATGTTTATTTTCGTAGTTATTACTTTTCGACACTTTCGTTTCTTTACACGTTTTCATTACTATAGTGATATTACTAATTCAGGGGTTTTTCGTTCTATGGTTGGTAGTTTTACTTTATTTGTTCTTGCTTATATGGACTTACATTATTCATTATGGATTTAGTTTTATTTTGAATATAGGTCTCCTTTTAATTCTATCATTCTTATTCATATAAAATGCGTAGTTGTAATAATTTATTTACTATTGTGATGCCAACCGTGTGAGATTGAGCTAGATGTGTGAGAGTTATGTATATTTATTTCAATTTGTCTATCGTACAAGGGAGACGTTATTCGATTTTTGAGTAAGCATGATCCTCTAAAGGTGTGATAAAAATTAAATTTAAATCATCAATATCAGTATCAGTATCAAATGATATGCCATATTTTAAATAATAAGGTTCAAATATTTTTCTTAAAATCATCCTCAAATAAGTTTAACTTTTCTATATAATAAAAAAATAAAAATTATTTTCTATTTCTTAAATTATTTAAACTTATTTTGAAATCAAGAGATGACATGATCAATAATATAATAGAAATAATTTATTTTAAAAGATTCTTAAGTTAAAATTTTACCTTGATGGGTTGAATATCTCGTGACGGATATATGAGATGAAAAAGCAGCATGGCATGATACGATAGGTCGAAATGACCCTCCTTCCCGGGCCACAGGACCCCCCTCAGGGGGCACGCTCTGGAAGGTCAGCTACAAGACCCCTCCCGGGATCACCCCGGGGGTTGAGTCCCAAGAGCACCTCGGAAGTTATAGCACTCACTCGAGCCAGAAGACCGAGAGCACCTCGAGAGTTATAGAGCCCACTCTAACAGGAAGACCCCGAGATCACCTCGGGAGGCGGAGCCCAAGTAACGAGTGACCTCAAGTAGTAATCTCCCCCCCCCCCTCTTTTTGCGGATCTACGGATACGCGTCCCCTTCATAGGGGGTCATCACGACCCTCAAGTGTCGCAACAGGTCGAAGTGTAATAACGACGCAGACCGTTTCAAAGGCTATCCGGTAACCGCCGAAAGAGGAGGAGGGCGTGGCATGAGTTATGGAGACGTGGCACAGATCAAGGGAACACGCCAAGTCCGCCGCTATCAGTATAAAAGGTAGCCCAACCCCTCCGATAAGGGGGTTACGCTCTCTTAACTCTACAAACATTTTCTTTCTTGCTGCTTTTACTCTCCCTCAATACACTGACTTGAGCGTCAGAATGGGCTCCGCCAAACAATCTCCGACATATTCCCCTAACGCTCGTGTTGATCTCGTAGGGTATTGAGTTCCTCCCCGCCACAGCGACTTCCACGTGGACAGGACCCCGATAATTAGACATCGTCGTCAATTCCTTTCGGAACATACCTCATTAATTCCATTATATATTTTTCCCATGATTTTAATTTTGCATTCATTTTATTTGTAATTTCTTTGGAAGAAGTTCAACAAATGTGCATATATTTTCTCTATACTTATTAAAACTGATCTAATGTAATAATAATATTTATATATTTATACTGTAAAGATTTATTAATAATATTAACGGAAGTTGATTGCTTATTAATTTTATGTAATTAAAAAAATCAATTAAGTGTTTAAAAAACCAAGGCTACGTTTGATAAATTTATTTTTCATTTTTATTTTTTTACAAAAAAAATATGATTTTTTAGAAAACATATTTGATTTATATTTTTTAGACTTATTTTTTAAAAAATTAGAAAATTAAATAAAATTATTAATAAAAAACAAAAATTAAACAAAACCATAGACTCCCTAACACTTCCTATTTTCTGTTCTATATTTTATCACACCCTACGACATCTTCATTTATGTGTACTCTTCCATCTCTGTATTAACTCCGAGATCAACTGACAGAATTATGAGATAGGTTGAACGAATCATCTTGTACCATTTATATTCCTTCCACCGCCTCGACTTCTCTATCCCGTATTGTGCCTAATCCTTCTTCTCCGTCCGTCTTGTACGTAGTCTTTTTCCTCGTGCACTTCATGTTTTTTCTCCTTCCTCAACCTTCGTAGTTAATTTGCCAGGTATTAATGAAAATAACATAGCACAAACTATTGCCACGTATTAATGAGAATAACATAGCACCAATTATAGATGCTCATTGTATGATAATCTGGTGCCCAGAGCTATCCTACAACGGAAGGATGATTAATTATTATAATAAGTATTCGTAGTTCGATCCTCAATTATGATATATTTTATAAAAAAAAATCTTTAAATAAGACGTGAACCCTGGGACGCTGAACTTTTAGATCACCCATCGAGAGTACTTCCCGATTTATCTTAACGACCGATGGAAAACTTCTATGGGGTCGGGGCGGTCACCCAAGGATGGAAAAACCTTGTTAATCACTCATTATATGGTAATCCGCACTTCGATCTTAAGCTACAACATATTTTACAGGAATTTTTTCTCCAAACGAGGCGCGAACTTTGGACATTGAGCTTCTCGACCGTCCGCCACGAACGCTTCTCGATTTACCCTAACGATTGGTGGAAAACTTCCTTGGGACGGGGTCGGTGCCCGAGGTTCGACGTTATCCAACATCGTTAATCAAATCATTATATGGTAATTCGCTCCTGGGGTTATGGTACAGTGGAAGCGCGATTAGTTATCTTCTAAACACCCACGCGGTTCGATCTCTAATTACAATAAATTTTGTAGGAATTTTTTCTTCAAATGGGATGAGCAACTGTGGGATATTGAGCTTCTGGATCGTCCATCGTGAGCACTTTTCGATTTACCTAGACAACCGATGAAAAATTTCGTACGACTTAAGATCATCCCAAATTCGATATTACCCCCATCCAATTAATTTTTTTTCATTATATGGTAATTCGGATTAAGCCTGACATATTAAATGGCTTGTATTGTTGGCTGAAATTTTAATAATTAATTTGAACCAAATACTTACAAGCAAGCTGCTTGTGTTCCAAACTCGTGAGTGACAACCAGTCACGCTGGCTGAGTTTAATATGTCGATGCCACCAAACATGGTCTCTTGTTCCAAAACCAGTAAATGTCAATGTTGTTGGTTGTAAATGAGTTTATCGATTGAAGATAAAAATCGGATAGTTTTATATATTGATACAAGACTTGTTGGTTGCTAAAGGGTATCATCAAACTACATCTTTGACTACATTAAAACTTTTAGTGCTATTATCAAACTCAAACAATTTGTGTAGTTCTTAGTCCTGTTATCAAACTCAAACAATTTGTGTAGTTCTTACCGTTATTGTGACATAGAAATAGTTTATTCATCAACTTAATATTCATAATGCATTTCTTTATGACAATTGTTTCGAAAATGACAGCGGAGAGGAAAGACGTGTGATGAAGAAAATCTATTCTTGGATTAGAATCGGCTGGCACGCTGGAGCTGGCTTCGAAGACTAAAACCTAAGAGTCAAAGCTTCAAAGGAACGATAGAATGACATAGGAGGAATCTCGGTGATTGCACTCCGATGCTCAAGTCTGAACTTAGGAGTGAGAGTTTATAATGACGCAAATCTTTTTTCTCATTTTCCTGGTCTCCTTTTATCCTTTTTTTGTGATCGTTGATCTTCTTCAACATTAATGACATTTATATTCTCTCCTTAATGATTATCTTTATTGTCAATCATTAATGGTCGTCATTAAATTCTCCCCCGTGTACATTACCATCACTTTCTAATTATTATAGCCTCATTTTATATTCTAGAGGTGCCTTAATGGATTTTTAATTAGTCTTATTATTATATTATAATACCTTACGGATGACGTCTTTGAGGGTCGCCGAGACTAAGTGTTCGCACCTAGGACCATGATCACCGCTCGCGACCTATTACCCGAGACTCTGTTCGGGCCATTCCCGAGCGCATTGCATGGAGTCTTTGCCCCAGTTCACTTGCCATTTGTCACGAAGTTTCCCCGCTCGGGAGACGTTAGCCACAACGTCTCCCGAGCAGGGCCACAACGTCTCCTAAGCAGGGTCAACCCTGATTTACTTAGCCGTGTATTTTCGGTCCCTTCTCTGACACGTGGCGACTTCTTTATGCCACGTGGTACCCTCTTAATACATCCCCAATAAACGATCTTGGTGAGATGGTTTATATGGATCAACTTCTTGGTTTCATTGATTATGTTAGAAATGTAAATGGAAAAAGAGGTGAATGGAAGAAGGATATTGTAACGCCCGCATTTTTCCATACCTTATGATGTGGCGAGAGGCGGCGTTATGCCAACATACATATAGGCATATGAACATCGTAATGCAGCGGAATAATTTAAAACTTTATACATATATGCAACTAACACTTGAATTATGTAGACATGTCTTAACTATCATTCCTAAACATAGTGACATGGTAACTTAGCATGTTAACATCATACGAACATCATGATATGAAAATCACATAAATCATCCATAAGCAACATAAGTAGTAAGTTATTCTTTAGGCATAACTATCATAAGTATAGCTAGCATGAAACTTAAGAAGACAATGCAAAACATAAGATATGTGACAAAGTATAAAAATGAGAATCTTTTTTTCTTTTTCCTTTTCCATGTCACTGCCACACACACACTCTTGCCCCTCCTGCTGCTTCCCTTAATATCCTCTTGCTTGATCTGCGGTATAAGAAAATAAAACTAATAAGCACATAGGCTTAGTAAGACCCTTTCCTACTCACCAAAACCAATACGTCACATAAAATAAACATATAACGTACTTATCATAGAGAAGTTCTTGATATAAAACCTAAAGCATATGAACTACTAACATGACATGGTTCTTAACATAAAACATAAGCATATGAAACACTTAACATGACATGGTCTTAACAAAACATAAGCATATGAAACACTAAACATGGTTCTTAACATGAAACATAAAAGTATATGGAACATTTATAACATTTGCATGGTACTTGACATAAACATGAGCATAAAATATACTTAACATGGATGCATGAGTCAAATGCATATAACCTAAGGATGTTTATTTGAAAAATCATACTTATAAATACTTAAATATAATCATCACATCATGGGGGCCCTGGCTTGTACCACATACATACATCATATGCGCGCATCCCTAAGTAAATGCGAGGTAGCTAATCTCGACCTACTAGGGTAAGGACAGCTACGGTAGTCCCAGAACCGAGGCTTTCATGAGGAGCCCATCCCTGTTGGACAGCGGGGGTAGTCCCAGAACAGGGGATAGCTGCGGTAGTCCCACACCGAGGCTTACATGAGGAGCTCATCCCTTGGACCCTTACTTCGGTCCAGTATAAGCTCATTCATAAAGTAAAATAGTTCAACATGCTTCATCATTTATAGAACATACATAACATATTTAAAAACATAAACATGATAGCATAAAGCATACTTAGCATTTCATCATTCATAATTCATGCATAACATCATAATGCCTTAAAGGCATAAACATCATCTTCATTCATAAGACATGACATACATACATAATTATGCCTTGAGGCATAAACATCATCTTAATTCATAAAGCTTGCATGATCATGGTACATAAGGTAAGCATGCATTACATACATGGTACATATCACGTAGCATACATAATCATAGTATCTATCATAAAGCATGCATGAGTAGGATTCATATGAACATGATACATACTACCTAGGTTCATGGCATTCAACATAGAACATGCATAGGTCTACTTAACCATATATCTATCATAGGCGTTTAACTTAAAATATGCATCATTCTACACAAACATGAGGCCTTCTTCATAACACATGTGTTCATGGTATAGAGCTTAAAACATTCATGAATGAAACCTACTAAAACATGGTATCTAACATAAGCATACAAAATCATGAAGCATAGCACATAAGGTTAGGGTTTTAGGTAACATAAAATTCATACCACATGCTTGAACATATATATACATCATAATAAGCCATAAACAAGTATTCTTGAAACCCTAACTCAACCTAAACCCTAATTGAGGTGCTTGGCCGAAAGTTGGAAGAAGAGAGATCCTATTATTCAAGTAACATGTAAGGTACCATAAGTAAAGAAAAGCCCATACATTACATACAATGCCATAGGAAACCATTAGAACCCATGATTAGGGCTAACCCTAAGTTCTAGCCCTACAACTTGACCTTGGCCGAAACCCTAGAGGGTCACAAGTACATGGAGAAATTCATATAATTCACCATAAATATCCAATCCAATACATACAATACCATGAGAAGCCATTAGAACCCTTGATTGGATCTAACCCTAAGTCCTAGCCCTAAATCATGCCTTGGCCGAAACCCTAGAAGGGTAATAAGTCCATGGAAAAATTCATATAATTCACAATTAATATCCATTATATCATAGGGAAACATAATAAACATGCTTGGAGGGTTGGATTTAATCCTAACCATGAAACATGGATGGTGGCCGAAACCCTAGAGGGTCTTAGGGTGCTACAAAAATTCCCCAAATCATAATTTATTCTTTATTTATCATGAGAAAGCATTAGGAAACATAAGTGAGGTTTTAACATCATCTTAGACCCAAAAACATGACTTGGCCGAAACTTTTAGAAACCCTAGTTCATGGTTTTCTCAATATAGATCCCAAACAACAT